>JZKD02S2313352.1:219226-264921 GCA_000966675.3 Picea glauca
ATCTTGTCATCAATCATGACGCATCATCATCAAGGTTAAGTGGTTCATCATCATAAAAATCCAGATCACTTGTGAGCAAGTGTCCTCAAAGAATAAGTTTTGTCAGTGCGCCAGATCGGGATGTTACATTTTTCCTTTGAGAGGTAAAACACCTCAAATATATCTCCAAACGCTTGTTGACAACTTCAATTTGACCATCAGTCTGGGGATGATAGGCGGTGCTGAGATGTAATTGGGTGCCTTGTAGCCTGAACAGTTCTTGCCAAAAATTGCTGGTGAAAGTGGTATCTCGATCATAAACAATAGAATGAGGCATGCCATGAAGCTTGAAGACATGATCCATGAAAAGTTGAGCCACAATGGATGCGGTAAATGGGTGTTGAAGAGCACATAAATGAGCATACTTGGAAAGAGGATCAACGACCACCATGATGAATGACTTATTGCCTGATTTAGGTAATCCCATAATAAAATCCATAGATATGTCCCTCCAAATAGCGGGTGGAATCAAAAGAGGTTGTAGTTTTCCAGGAGCTTTGATTATTTCTCCCTTACTGAGTTGAAAAACATCACATTCTGCCACAAAAGTTCGAACGTCCTTTTTCATACCATCCCAGAAAAAAGAATGTTTGACCTGGTCATAGGTTTTGGTAAACGCTGAGTGCCCAACATTGGGTGTAACATGAAGCTGACAAAGCACCGCGGATTTAAGTTTTGAATGTTTACTTAAATACAAACGACCTTTGTAGCGAAGCTCATCATTGTGCTAAGAGTACCATGGGGAAACTGGAGAATTAGCTTGCAATTGTTGGATCATATGCGAAATTTTAGGATCTTGTAGTCATTCTTGGTGAACAGCTTGGAGCCAATATGGTACAATGAAGAAGAGGGAGAAAATGGACCCTTCATCTTTATATTTTCGAGAAAGAGCGTCAACAACCACATTTTATTTTCCTTTCTTGTTAATGATCTCATAATCATATCCAAAGAGATTAGATACCCATTTTTGTTGCTCCGGGGAGGAAGGTCGTTGCTCCAGAAAATACTTGAGGCTTTGACGATCTGTCTTAATTTGGAAGCGTTTCCTCAAGAGATAAGGGTGCCAGAGATCTACGACATGCAAAATAGCAAACATTTCCTTTTCATAGATTGATTGGCCCAAATGGCGTTCTGACAATTGTTTGCTGGTAAATGCCAAAGGTATGCCCTCTTACATAAGGACTGCTCCAATTCCTCTATCAGAGGAATCACATTCTGGGACAAAGGCCTTTGTGAAATCAGGAAGGGCCAAGACCGGAGTAGTGCACATAGCCGCCTTCAAGGCTTGAAAGGCCTGATTAGCTGCGACAGTCCAAGTGAAAGAATTATTTTTAAGGAGAGCAGTGAGAGGAGCCACAATATTTCCATAATTATGAACACATTTGCGATAATAGCATGTTAAACCCAAAAAACCACGCAATCTTTGGATAGTTTTGGGGCGAGGCCAATCCTACATTGCTTCAATATTCTTAGGATCCATGCGGACACCAGCCTTTCAAACAATATGACCCAAGTACTCGACTTTTGAGGCACCAAAGGCACATTTAGAGTGTTTGAGGAAAAGTTGGTGTTGAGAGAGTAGATGGAGAACTTAATCCACATGGGCAAGATGGGATTGCCAAGTTTTAATATAGATGAGAATATCATCAAATAAAACTAAGACAAAATGACAGAGAAAAGGATGGAAGACATGATTCATGAGGATTTGGAAGGTGGAGGTGGAATTACACAGGCCAAAGGGCATGAACAAGAACTCATAGTGACACTCATGAGTTCAAAAGGCAGTCTTCGGGATGTCATCTTCTTTCATACATATCTGGTGGTAGCTAAAACACAAATCAAGTTTAGTGAAGTACTGAGCACCACTCAACTCATCCAAGAGATCATAAATGACATGAATGGGAAACTTGTCCTTGAGGGTGAGTTTATTGAGGGCACAAAAGTTAGGACACATGCGCCAAGTACCTTCTTTCTTGAGTACCATGACCACATGAGAAGAATAAGGGATGGTACTGGGGCGGATAACACCCGCTTGGAGCAATTCCTGCACTATTTTCTCATTTTCATTCTTTTGGGCAAAGGGATGACGATAAGGGCGAACATTGGGAGGAATATTGCCAGGAACAAGGGGGATGGAACGATCATGAACACCACGAGAAGGCAGAAGTCCCTGAGGAGTGGAAAAAACAACTTGATGTTTGGAGAGGATAGCTTGGAGGTCAGGATGCATAAAGGGTGTCTCAACTGCTTGAATGGAATGGATTTGAGCAATAATACCAGAGTGGTCTTTCTTGAGGAGATTTTCCATGCGATGGGAACTGATGATCTCAAGAGAACCAACTGTGAGACCTTGGAATTGATACCTTTGTCCCTCCTATTGGAATTGCATGGTTAATTCATTAAAATCCATAAGAATGGGACCCAAAGTGCGTAACCATTCAACACCTAGCATAATGTCACAACTGCCCATGTCAATGGAAAACATATGAGATTTCAGGTGGTAATGTCCATTTTGAAGACATACATTTTCACAATGCCCACCACATTTCATGGACCCACCATTGGCTATCATGATTTGAAAATTATTGACAACACAAATATAACAATTGGTTTCCTGGGCAATGCGACGATGAATAAAATTGTGGGTGCTACCACTGTCAACAAGGATGATGACCTTCCTATGCTCAATATAACTAATGAGCTTGAGGGTTTGTAGAGCACAAAATCTAGTGAGGGCATGCAAGGAAATGAGTGGGTAAACTTAAGGTGGGTCAGTGGGCTCCTAGGTAGCATCAGGAAGGGAGGGCTATTCAACAAGGGGAATTGTCACATCTTCTTCATAAATATCTTCGGAAATGGCCATAAAAAGTTTTTGTTCCTTACACTTGTGCCCCAGAAAATATTTTTCATCACAATTATAGCAAAGACCCTTTAGTTGGTGTTCTACCATTTCAACCCTAGTTAATTTCTGGACCTTGAAGGGAGTGGTAGGGGGGTTAAGATTAGTGGGTCGGGGGCGAGGAACAAAAGAGGGTTTTTTGTTCTGGGAAAAAACAACTTTTTGGGCCTCTTTTGGCACATTTAGTAGCTTTCAACCAAGTATGAAAGTGAGCCATGAGAACTTCGTATCGAATTTCATCCTTTAGGCCACTGATAAAGAATTTGCGGAAGAACGCATCTGACATGCCCTCGGTTCGAAAGGCCAAATGCTCAAAAGTAGTTATAAAGTCTTCCACTGTGCCTAACTGTTTTTACCTTGTCAAACGATCGAGATAGTTGGTATCAGTTTCAAAGTGGTCACAGGGATCTGCAACAAATTAGGTCCATGCAATATACCCCTAACGTGAATTTTTACGCCATTGCAACCATTTCCATCGTTCAGGATCTAGATTGAGGACAACATAGCAAAGTTTGGCCAACTCATCAATAATACCATGCAGAGAAAAATAATGTTCCATTTGAGTGACCCAACCTGTGGGATCAATGCCATCAAATTTATTGACCTCAACGCGGGGAAGACGAGGGTCACGATGAAAGGAGTTGGATTGAAAATGAAGAGAAAGATAGGAATCAACAACATTTAGTTGGTCCGAGGAGGAAGGACCGAGAGTGTGGTTCAACAACTGGTTGACAACAAATTGGAGGGTGCTAAATTGGTTCATGAATTTGGCATCCATGGTGTCAAATTGGTGTTGGACTTGGGTCTCGAATTGTGCAAGGCAGGAATTGGTAGAGCCAATCTCATATGTCACTTGTTGGATGGATTCCTTCGTTTGATTGATGGAAGCTTACAGGTCTTGGTTGCGAGTGGTGTCCATTTGGAGAGGGGGAGTGTGGGTAAGGGAAAATGGGTGGGTGGGACCACAGAAAAGGACTTATAAGTGATAGGTACCACGACGATCAGGGAGAGAAGGGAAATATAATGGGATAGGTGGAAAAATAGGGAAGCTGGGAAGGGGTCGGGTCCACTGAAAAAAAGGGCTTAAAAATGAAAGGTACAATTGTGATCAAGGAGAAAAGGGGAATCCAATGGGATAGGTCCCTAATAAGTGTGATGGCGAGACCACTATACTTGTTTTTTTACTCCCGTGGAGTTATACTCCGAGCTGAAGAATAATGCAGTGTTGAAATGCCCAAATTCTTAACAGGAAGAAATATGTAGTAATTTTGCAACCAAAATGCAGGAGGCACAGTTGCGCGACAATAGGTCTTGTCTGTTATGTTTCTTTTTCCTTCCTAAGGGTTAGGGTATGCAGGGTGTCTACACACAAGGGTTTTCCCTGTGCTATAGCTCTATGATATACGTGTGGGGTCCAACAATAATAATCGACCCAATATCTCAGGGCACCAACTAAGGAGGCTAGATCGTTCCCTTAGCCGTACTACCCGACTACCCAGGTACTAGAGAGTATCTTCCTGAGTGTTTTTCTCGGTTGAACTATAGCAGTTAGGCTACCAATCAGTTTATCTATAGAGGGATTCAGGAGATCTAGGCCAATCTGTATACAGGTGTTGTCTGATTCGCTACCACTCTAAGGGGTACCAACATGGGTTACAAGGATGGCCAACAAATGTGTGCTTGAGTACCACTTGTATTTCTTGTGTGTATTACTCCCCAACCATAGGTTTATGCACATAACGACAAATCTATGTAGCTTTAAGACGCCAAAATATGTCTCTACCTTGAAAAAAAATTAACCCACAATTTTATGCCGAGGAAAGTGCTCTAATACCACTTGTAAGGTACCAGGTCTATTATATTGGCAGAAAAAATAAATAATGCAGAGAATAACATCGAGGTAGACAAAATACGTAAATACTGCAGAGATGACAACGGAACAACAAATTATATGGAACCACAACGCCATAATTATACCTTTATTGATAGGAAACAATGTTCGCTTGCCTCTTCGAGGGGGAAACCTCCAGTAGAGCAGAGCTCTATTACAATAATTCTTCAAGACAAAAATTCTCATACTCTCTACTCCTATTTATACTAAATTTATCTATCCAAAATAACAATATAGAGGAAGATCCTTCTAGAAGCGGAAGCTTCTATTAGGTCTTCTTACATTTGACTTATTCCTCCTTATTGCTAGGCCTTATTAATATTGACCTGTATAACCTGGAATTATATTGTTCTACCCACCTGAGGGGTTAGGGAGGTTAGGTCCCTAACAATGATGCTTGGTAAAGCTGCGAGAATTGTTTAATTCATTGAGTGAGTTATACAAAAGATTGTTACATGAATACTTCTTATAGGAGTAAAAGAATTGTTACTGGTTTGATGAACAAAGTATCGTCCTCATATTTAATCTTGATTCCTAGAATTGATTTGTCAAGCAGGTTGCCTTTTGAATTTATTAAAACTAGTTTAGCATTTTAGAAGTTAGCTACCTAATCTTTCATATATTTTTCTTGCATATCATAAGTCTACAAACCCCATATTGATAATTTGGTGTCCATAACTTAAACAATTAAATTGACTGACAGTTTTTTCGTCATTGTCAAGGACATGCTAAAGGGATTAGAGCATTGTTAGTTTGGTTCTTTAGTTCTTTCATTTTTTGTTTTTGCATATGATTTTTGTTGCACCAACATTTATGAATTGGAGGAGGAGAAATGGTAAGACACAAAGATGACCTCACTATCGAATTTATGTAGTGTAAAATCCCGACACATTAACTTTAGTGAGTTTCTCCTAGACCTCGTCATGTTGGTACCATGTGTTTCTTTGATGTTAATGTATTTTCTCTTAGAATAATGGTCCATGAAAAGAAAAAAACCCATCTTATGTCAATGATAACTTAGTGACATCAAGGTCTTAGTACATGGTCATTGATTGATTAAGTTTGCTTCGAGTATGGTGTGTTTCATTTTTTTTAATTTCATCTAATATTTAGGGTAGAGAAGTTTCAATTATTTTGGGTGTTGTAAGTACCCCCCATACACTAATCCATGTTGCAAGATAGGAACTATAAACCACAAAAGAGGATCTACGGATGCTAAAATTTTTGTTGAGCAGAGGGGAAAATGCTACTCCAAGAAATCTCTCAAATCCTGACAGTAATTGGAAACATTTCTACATCTCAGGAGGAACAAATCCTGACATAAATCAGAAATATATCTGCATCTCAAGAAGTAATAGAAGAAAAAAGGATCCATGAGCAGCTTCCATAGGAGGAAGATCTAGAAGTTTTTTCTAGTTATCCTTACAAGCACCTAGAGGAGAAAAAAGAGCCATGGGAAACATTTGATGGAGATCATACACTAGAGCCAAAGATCAAAGAATTTATTGCATTCTTGTCATTAGATTCCTTGTGCATTCAGTAGTGCAATGGACATATTTTAGAAGAACTTTGTTTCCTAACAAAGGAAGACATACAACTCATTGACAATACATAGGAAAGCCAAAGGAACAATGACTACATTGAAACTTAGTTTAAAACAATCAACAGTCAGTAGTATTCCTCTATTATTCAACATTTCTTAGTATCATATGAATTAGAGTAGTTGGTTCCTCATATTGTGGAAGCTATTGAGGTATATTTTTTGTACTTGGATATGAGTCTACTTATGATCTTGTTACACAGATGGATGCATTGGAAGTATTCTTACACTTGAAAAGAGTTTTTTATGTTAAGCTCTAGACAAAGCCCATGTTATGTATAAAACCCATTATTAATCCCCTTAATGAATTATGACATTTCTTCTGTTATATTTGTATGTAGGATCTAAACCCTTCATCACACCCTTTCATTATAATTGTACCCTTTGTCTCCTATATATATACCAAGGAGACCTAGTCTTAGGATCATCTTAACTCATCTCATATTGTATTTTGAAGTGGATATACTGTAAAAGGAGGTTTCCCCCTCGAAGTGGACTATAATTATTGAATTTTTATCATTTTTAAGTGTTTGGATCATAACATTTGGTATCAGAGCATTAATCCTAAGGGTTTTCTTCTCCAAGCAAGTCATCTTGGAATTTTCGCTATAATTTTTTTCTGGGACGATTTAGAAAGAAAAACTTGGAGGTTATTTAGAGGACAAAGCAAGGTATCCGTGGTAAAATTTTTGAGCTTTTGAGTCATTATAATTCCGGAGATACACCTTGTGGAAGATAGGGTTTCTGGCTAGTCCTATTAACTAGTCTCAAACAAGTGTTCTGGGTGAAATTTTCATGTCTTCTTCTGAGAGTATCCAAATTCAATGAGACTAGTTTCATTGGAAAGAGGACAATCTTTAGTATTTATGGTACAAGTTTCAGAATAAGATATTAATTATTATTCATGTGGAATTTTGTACAAGGTCACTCTCCTGGAAATGCCAAAAATCAGTAAGGTTTGGGAAAGTTACTCTAACTTTCAATTGGCACATCCAATTTTAGTCAGACCTATGGCATTGCAGAGAGGAAATATCATCGTACTACAGGACAAAATTTCATACTTATAATGGTCGAAATTGCATAAATAAATCAGAAATAATGTCGGCTAGGAGGACAGGCTCCAAATTAAGGGTTTGAAAGGCACACAACTTACAATTGGCATAACTTTTTATTGGAAGATCTATTTTTGGTGATTCAAGATTTGTGATAAAGAGAAAAAATAGTATTATTATTATTTTTATTCTACATGGGTCCAAAAAATATGTCAACACCAATTAAACCTCTTGAAGTCTCATCTAAAACTCAAGAAGAAAATGAGGACATACAAAGTAGGCTATCCAAATTGGATGAACAACTTAAGGATTTGAGTGCTAAAACAAAGGAGGAATTGGTAAACTCACAAAGAGAATTTTAATAAATTGAAAAGAAGATGGATGGAAATCAGAATGACCTTAAAGAGGAAATACAAAAATCCATGAAGGAATTGCAAAATTCCATGTCTTCCATGATCTTTCATGCTCCATATGAGAGACATTTTAAAGAACATATCAAAATGCAAGGAAATAAAGAAAATAAAGGTAGTATTCTAGTGGAACAAACTATTGATAATAAGCCATTTTCTAGTGGATTTAACTCTAATATTGGAGTTAACTACAGTGGGGGTTCTAAATTCAACTTTCCCAAGATTGAATTAAATAAATTTGATGGAGCATATGTCTTTTCCTGGTTGCGTCAAATGGAACAATATTTGAATTACATAATATTATGGATGATAAGAAAAGGATTCATGTGGAAACTTTGAACTTTGAGATAAAATCATATCAATGGTATCAATGGATAGTGAAAATAAAACCCCCTTTTTGTCATTATACTTGGAGTCTATTTACAAGAGACTTAGAAGCACAATATGGGAAATTTTGGGAACAAGACTACCTTAGTTAATTGACAAGAATCAAACACTTAGGTGATATTGAAGATTATGATTCAAAATTTCAGGTATTGGCCATAAGGGTGGATAACTTAAGTGATGCACAATTGTTGGAATCTTACATGGGTGGATTAAAAGAAGAAATTAAAAATGAGATTTTCTTAAGACATCATGTAAATAATATGGAATCTATGCAATTTTCTCATCATATTCAAGCCAAGAATAAGGCTACACACAAGTCTACCAATGGAGCATGCACATGAAGCATAGATCGTTTTGGGGCTCATAAGACAACCATACCTCAACCGACAAGATTGAAACCTCAACAAATAGATGAAATAAGAGCAAAGGGACTATGTTTCAATTGTGACAGCAAGTATAGTAAGGCACACAAATGTAGTGAGAATAAAGTATTATGCATAGACAATGAAGAGGAAGAATATCAAGAATTGGAACCATCAAAATATCTAGAGCTACAAGAGACTACTCCAACGATATCTTTCCATGCATTGGTCGACATCAATACTCCTCAAACCCTCAAGATAGAAGGATTTATCAAAAAGAAAAAGGTAACAATGTTGATTGATTCTGGTAGTACCCATAACTTCATCAATTACAAATTAACAAAATATCTCAATTGCTTTGTATATCCAACACCAAAGTTTCAATTAATGATTATAGATGGAGGTACCATAAATTTTTTGGGGAAGTGCCATAGTATTAAGGTCAATATGGGGGAGTATTTATTGGATAGTCCCATGATTTCCATCAAAATGGTTGGTGTTGATGTCGTATTAGTGTTGTAGGATATAGGAGATAACTCCCTTAGGCTCTTCCTAAACCTAAGATAGAATATAAATGTAAACGATAGATTTCCCTAGATCTAATTCATACATGAAAAGGATCTACAAGTTGATGGAATGGAAGGCTTACACGATTGTCCTTGTATGCTCCTGAGCTGTTAACTCCTACGAAGATGCCCTTCTCTCTTACCAACTTAGATCTGCACACATGGAGACACATAAACCTTTCATGAGATCAAACTAATCATGTATAAAGTAATGATAGATCTCATAATGTAGCATAACACATGAAAAAATTAATTCTCCACAAGGAAACGTAACAATTACATATACATCCAAGTAGATGGAACCATATTGTACATATTCTATTAATAAAACAAATGGATTACACCTTACAATCAAAGAGGTTGATGCAATCCTTTCCCAAGTTCCTTGCTCAATCTCTGTAATCAAACTATCACAATAAGTTTGCTTTATCCTTTCTCCTCCACCTTTTCCCATGAGAGACCCCCATTATTTATAGGATAGTAGAGATAAGATCAAAGGTTAATTTGGATAAGATCTCTATGCCCAATATGAAAAGATTCTCATGAAAAATCTAGGGTTCATTCTCATCTCACGAAACCAATCCTAAATAGGGAGTAACAGACCTGGTAGCGCCCTGCATTCTTTCAAGGAGCGACAAATCACCCCTTGCAAGAGGACAAGGAGCAAACAACACTTTCTGGTCACATGTTGTAAAGGGGAAACCAACAACCAGGCAAAATGATGTTGCAAACTTAGGGGAAAAGTGGTATGGTTCAGTTTTTTAGATTGTTGACCCCTAGATGATGCCCATCAAGTGATCAGGTGGAAAATAATTGTATAACAATTAGGAGTCCAATAGTTACAATTATTGGGAACAATGGCCCTTAATTTTCAAGATATTTTCATGACATTTTCCTCAAAAGGAAAGGAAATTGAGCTTAGAGGTATTCAACGGAAACCCTCTAAAGTGGTAAGATATAACAACATGAAAAAATTACTCAAAAATGGACACATGGTGTAATTGCACAATTGAGATCAATATATGTTCAAACATCTATGTCCTCTGCTCCAGTGGATCTCCAAAACGTTATCAACAATCATTCCAAGGTATTTGAAGAGATGCCTAAGGGTCTTCCACATACTCAAGAGCATGCTCGGTCTATTCATTGACAACAAGGAAGTGTACATCAAGTATTCCATGTTTCTTGCTTAAATAAGATAACCAATGACAAGATCCCAGTGCAAACTACTTTATCAGAGATCAATGGAGAAGGGAAAATCATAGTAGAACTAGAAACAATCTTGGAAATAAGGATTAAGAAGCTGCAAAATCGAGCAATTACTGAGTACCTCGTCAAATGGAAGAACCTACAAGTGGAAGAGGCAACATGAGAAGATGATTTCTTCATGCATAAACACCCATGGTTTTCAAGTGTTGAGGACAACACTTGTTTGAAGGGGCGGGGCATGTTAAGTTGTAGTGTTATACCACAAATTGCCACACCAAATTGCATTTGTGAGATGGCCTAGTCCATTCCCTAGCTTGTAGACTTAAATTCCATTCTCCTTTATCAAAATCATCCAAACAACAACATTTTTGTTTCCATGTGATATTCACCAATGTGAAAATCACACATATATGCTATTTTCTAGTTTACAAACCGAGTATACCCTCAATTTTGTGAAAAAAAAAATATTCCACATTTTCGGGCGGGGTTTTCAGTTTGGCCCATTCCCAAACTTCCATTGGCCCCTACACAATGGAATATGACAATCTCAACTTCTTTAGGATGGTGTATAAGCACCTATGGGGGTATGGATGAGAGGAGACAACCTTGGTGCAAGATTGTGCTGACGATTTGCAAGCTCCCCTATTCCATGGATCTCAGAGTAGCATCCCCTGATCTGGAAACATGTTTTTCCATCATTCCTTCCTCTCTCATATATGACCGTAGGGTGTGTTTGTATCCCTTCTGGGTCATTTGAGGAAGAACCACTTTTTTGAGCTGATTCTTGAAGGGTCCAGTGGAGGAACCCAAACGGTTGGCTTCGAGGCAATGTGGGTGGTTAGAGATAGGTTGTAACTACCTACTTATAAAGAGTTCTCTTTCCCTCCATATATGTGTATTTTTTTAATCTATTTATATATGTTAACTTGCTTTACATATTTTAATTTGCACATTACATGTATAACTTGATTGCATAACAACCTTATTGCAATATAGACTTGATCTCCTTTTGCAGGTTGGTACATGCAGAGATTGGGAAAAAATCAAAGGTTGAGAGTGAGGAACTACATATAATGTTTGGATACAAGGTGTGAGGTCTTCTATTCTCTCTTCCAAGTAGTTATTTTTATTGTAAGTTTGTATGTGTGAGGGTAGGGTTTGTATTTTAGATATGTTCATGCTTTGTTGTGACATAGACCCAAGGTCATAGGTTAAAAATCATGTAACATAATTGGCGACCATACTGGGGATCTTTTCTCCTAGTTTGGGTCGGTTTAAGGGATCTTGCAATTTCTTGCTTTATTTGTTTTTCTGTTTTCTGGGCTCGTTCTCAAGGCATTTTCCTTCTCAAAAGCCTTCTCCAGTTTTCTAGAAGCTTCCCTTTTGTTTGAAACTCCTCTGTTTGATTTTTTTCTGAGTCATATGCACTTTTCATTTGTATGAATCGCATATAAACACAATTTGTTGGAGTTCCAATAATGTATATACGTTATTCAATGAGTACACAATCACATATCTTTCTAAGAAATTGGTTTTTGGGCCTTTCTCTCAGTTTTGGGAAGATCTAAGTTGCATTTGAGTATTTTTTTGAGCCTTCTTTGTTTTCTTTTGTCTTTGATTGTTGTATTAAGTCTTTGAAAACTTGAAACTTATGATCAAAAGTTCTTTCTCTTTACTTTTCTTTCCTTTGGATTTCTTTTGTTCTCTTTGTTGCATTTTAGGTTTTGGGTGATCCAAATTATTTTCGGCACGAAATGAGAGTAGAGATATAATAAAGAAATGTATAGATATATCTCATATATCCAATAATATAACAAAAATATATTAGATATGCAACCATAAACACAAAGATACAATAATACACAATTTCTATTAATGAGCGAAATGTACAAAACTATAGAAATATAGAGTGAAAGACTCGCTAGAATGGTGGTAGCTTGTCTCTGAGAATAAATGTGACGACTACTCACATTCACAAGAAGATGATTACAATGAGGCTCTAAACGCATTTTTAACATAAAGAAAATCCAAAACCCTAACCCTGGAAGATGAAAAGCCAATAGTTTTGTGGACGTTGTTTTGGGTAGTTTGGTGTATCAACTTCCCGTGGGCGTAACTTTGGAATACGATCTCTGTTTGGGGTGCACGATAGCTCGTTGGAAATACATCACCGAGGAGAATAATTTTAGAGGCTCAATTATATCCTTCAGCCATAATTGAGTTTCTCTATTCAGAAAAAAAATCATTTAGACCCTCAAAATGACCCCAAAAGTTTAGGAACCAAAAAATTGCGAAAACTAGTAAATTGCCAGAAGACTATTTTGGGCCAGTTAGAATAGGTGGGTGGCTACCGATATCCACCTGGATCAATCCTCCCTCCTTAGGAAGAAATGGTATCCATTACGTTGAGTGCCCGAGGGAGAAGGAAAAACATTTACTGAATCTGCATCTTGATGAGATGCTTACCTTATTGGAGAAGTTGTGTTGCTTAGCTTGTTGAAGGTTGTCATGAACCTGTGGTTGGAAGGGTTGGAAATTTTTAGCCAGTCTGACTGCATGAGACGACTGTGTGCAGAAGGAATGCTTGCACTTTGCTTCAATCTTGTCGACCTGCTTCTACTGGACAAAAGGTTCTTGGACTGAGGCTGCAGTGGTTGCAGTGTTCTTATGTTCATCTTTTGAACAGATTGTGAAGAAGTTGAATTTTGTAGTATGAGATACTACCTTGTGACACTTTTTAGGCGAGACAATAGTTGGAACTACCTCTAGTATCCTGTAGAGATGACCCCCCAGAGTAACAATGACACTACAGGGTCGAGACTCATAAATAACATGACGCTTCCACTTATATGGTTGGCCCAAAATAACATCACAGACACCCAACGAGGTAACATCACAGAATACCTCATCCTTCAAGGGTTGGATGCCGTATGACAATCGACATTGTTGGCTGACATGAAGATCTCGTCTGTGGCGAAGCCACCCAATGTTGTATGGATGTGGGTGTGGTGTTGTCGACAATCCAAACTATTTGATGACCTTTGCTAAGATGCGGCTATTTTGGCTTCCGCTATCAACAATGAAATGCAATAGGGTCCCCTTAACCCACATCTATGAATGAAAGAGGTGCTTCCCCTCTTCAGTATCTGCTAGTTCTTCTGGTTGAATTGTTGCAGTCACGATAATAATTGTGGGGTCTGCGTCAATGATCTGTCTTCTACCAATATTTTTTGAATCAGAGTCTTAATCAGGGTTTGACTCCTTTTCTTTGATCTCGGCCACCAATGACTATTTTGAGAGACATTCATCAATGTTGTGCCAGGGGATTTTGTGGAAATCACACCATTTTATAGTGTCCTTCTTCGTCTTTTCGTTTCCCTTATTTTCCTGTGGCTTGGAATAGTTTTATGAAGGTTGGTTGTTAGGGCCGTCTTTACCATACTTTGGTTGTGGCAGATTTGCAGACCTGAAATCCATCTTGTTTTGGTGCTTAAATTTCTGCTCGATTTTAATAACATGTCGATAAGAAACACCTAGTGATGAGATATTCAAAAAATACATTTCAGTTTGGATGTATCTATGTAGAGCCCCACAGTATTTCAGAACCAAATGTCACTCAGAGTCTTTGATACCCAACTTGGTGTGCAAGGTATCAAAGGTATTGGTGAACTCTGACATTGCTTGGCCCTTCTTTTGACGCAGCATGGTCCATCTCATGTACTCATCATCATAATTACCAACAGGGTAATATTGTTCTTTGACCACATCCACAAAAAAATCCCAAGTGGGCTTAGCCCCATATATTCTAGACTTGTCTGTGGAAATTTTCTCCCAGTAATTTTCCCACCAATGTTTGACATGGGGGAGAGCGTTAAGGAGTGCAAAGGTGATCTTTTCCTTGTCGAAAAAATTGTGAACAGAGAAATAACCTTCTAGCAAATTTAACCATTTTTCTAGGGCATCCACATCTATCTGTCCTTCAAATACAGGAATATCAAAATTAACTTGTACCTTGAAAGGATAGGTGCCTCCAAAGTGTCTTCTTAATGAATACGCATCGGTTGTTATTGGTAGGTGTTGAAGGATGTGGGAAAAATTCTCCATCATTTCATCCCTCTGTCGCATGAGAGCTTGCTCAAGCAACAAATTAATAGAATCATCTGCTCTGCCATTTTTATTTTCTTCCTCCATGGAGGGTTTCTTGGGCATGTGAGAGTGATTCTCCTCAAGAGAGACAAGCTCGAGACCCAAATTTCTATACTCGGACCTCGTTAAGGAAATGCACTGAAAAAAATGATCAAGAGCAACCTGCTCTGATATGATTGATCCAGATTATTTTAGGCACAAAATGAGAGTGGAGATATAATAAAGAAATGTACAGAGATATCTCATATATCGAATAAGATAACAGAAATATATTAGAGATGCAACCATAAACACATAGATACAATAATACACAATTTCTATTAATGAGCGAAATGTACAAAATTGTAGAAATACAGAGTGAAAGACTCGCTAGAATGGTGGCAACTTATCTCTAAGAAGACATGTGACGACTACTCACATTCACAAGAAGATGATTACAATGAGGATCTAAATGCATTTTTAACATAAATAAAATTCAAAACCCTAACCCCGGAATATGAAAATCCAACAATTTTGTGGACCCCGTTTTGTGTAGTTTGGTGTATCAACTTCTCGGGGGTGTAACTTTGGCATATGATCTTCGTTTGGGGCACACAATAGCTCGTTGGAAAGGGATCGTCGAGGAGATTCATTTTTGGGGTTAAATCAAAGACTTTGGCTATCATTGAGATGCTCGATCCCCAAAAAAAATCATTTAGACCCTCAAAATGGCCCTAGAAATTTAGGAAACGAAAAACTGCTAAAAATAGTAAATTTCCAAAAGACTGTTTTGGGCCAGTTGGAATAGGAGGGTGGCCACCGATATCCACCCGGATCATTGGGGTTTACACCAAAATTTTCCAATTTTTTCTAATTGTATACTTTCTTTTCTTTGACACAAGTCGTGTACATACGCTACCTATATATCGGACTGAACCACGTAAATATGTGCTAAAAAACACTTGTGTTGGGTCAAACCGCATACATACGTCAAGCCACTTACATACGCACTTGTAGAAGGATAAAACACATATAAAATTCATATGCACTCCCTACAGTGATCTAAATCACATACATATGCTGACATACACTATTCACAGTGGAGTGAATCACGTATACCTCCAAAAAGTTACTTTTTTGCTTGTTTTTCATCCTTTTTGAAGCTCTGTTTCAGCTAGTTTGGGGGTATTTTGTGGGGAGTTTGGTCCTGGATCATTTTTTGGCCTATAGGAGGTTGGTAAGGTCTTAAATTTGAATGGAAAACAATTTTTGTTTATCCATATTTGTCTCCATTTTATCCCTTGGATTGCATGACTATAAGCCTAGTCTTGTTCTCAAGATCTCGGTTTTCTGGTTACTGTTGTTGTCATTTTTGAAACTTGAGTTTGCATTTGAGTTCGAGACTTTTATTTTTTGTTTTCATTGGATTTTTCAAAGATAAAACAACAACAAATTCTTTCTTTTAGCATCTTTTGTTAATTTTTCTTTGGTAGAAAAAATAAGAAAATAAAAAAAAACCTAGTTTTTTGCTAGTTAGGTCTCTTTCTTTCTTTGCATTGTTATTTGAAAAAGAAAAAGATATTAGCATAGGATTTTATTTTCTTCTCATATTGAAAGAATTTCAAAAGAAAAATAAGAAAGAAAATTATTTTTTTTGCTTCTTTTGTTTCTCTTGGAAGTTGCATTGTGCATTTTGCACCAGGAAAGGAAAAAATTGCATTGCCAGGTTTGAAGGATTGTTCATGGATTTTTTTTTATATTTTGAAACTCTTTTTCATTGAAGAATTAGTGTAAAGTTTTATTTAACAATTTTCTTATACATTTCATTTTTTTCAAGAGTCTCAAACAACATCAGTTTTACTTATGTACTGTTTGAGTAAAAAACAACCGCTAAAATGAACACTAAACTTAAAATTTACTAGACTTCGTTTTTAGGGTTCATAAACAAGTTTAGGGTTAGTGCCTTGGATTAGGATTAGAGAGATAAATCTCCAAGTCTAGTAAACAAACATAAGATTCTGAGTTAGGGAGATTTCAAATCCAACTATCGTGTAAGTATAGACGAGAATCTCCTCTCACACAAGAGTCAAACACGAGGTCACACAAAGGAGAGTCTAGGAGATAACCCCTCCGAGGCTTAATTGAGCATAGTGGATTGAGCGTATTTGGAGGTTTTTCTAGAAGTGACACTGACTCATATGGCATTGGTCCTCTATGAATTTTGAACATGGTCAATTTTTTCCTGAAGTGACATTGGCCCTCTTTGTGTCAGTCCTATCAAAGCTTCGTACCTAGTTTGAGATTTTTTGAAGTGACATCGGCCCTTTTTTAGACAGTCCTCTGGAAGAGATTCAGGATTAGTTACCCTACCCAGACGTCCAGTACTGACTGTTGACTGTACCCCTGGATGCTGACTACGAGTTGGTGACCTTAGTTTGTTTTCTTAGGGATCTCAGAGGTGACTATAGGGGTTTCTCGTGGTACCTGGGGTAGATTTTGTACACACTTTTCAGTACTGTTGGAGAGTTCCCCGTGAAGCGTGGGTGCTTGCACTGGATAAGGCTGGTCAGTGGAGGTTGGGATAACTACTTATCACTTCTTCGTTCATTATTACACAAGACTTAATCAACCCGTTCCTTCGTCCGGAAGGTCCCTTTCCACCTTTTCATTGATTTGGACTTAGGACCTTATCCACCTGGGTTGAAAATTTGGAAAAGTTGTTTTCTTGCGATGTTTTTCTTAGGAACTTTTAGTGGAGTGCTGCTTTGTACAATTAGCCTTAGGTTGTGTCATCATCACTACTTTTGGATCGTTGATTCAAGGTGGTTGACCAACCGCTCCACTGGTCGAGACAGACCCTTGGTATTTCTCTTGAAAGAGTGGAGCCACCTCCTAGAAGGCATGAGTTTTTATACCACTAGTTTGCCAAAGTCAATGCGTGAGACTTTTATAGACATGAAAAATACTGCAAGAGATGAACCCATGCATAAGAAAGTCATGTCCAAATTTCTTGAGGATACCAACCAAGAGACCCCTTCCCAAGGGGATTCTTGTACTTTTCCATTCTTTGGAAACATTGGTGCCCCCTTGATGGCCACTTTGAACATCCTTGTGTTGAATGTAGGACTATCGGTTTAGTTGTGGGCCGCTCTGAATGTCTCAAATGCTCTTGATTCTTATCAAATAATCACTTTATGTCATGGTCATCGTATGGATGTTGATCCTTCACCTTTTGCATTAGTGAAGTCTACTCCTTCTTCTTTTCCCTCTTCTAGTGAAAGTCTAACTTCTAGTAACAAAAAGTATAAAAGGAATAGGAAGAAGAAGAGTAAGAAGAAAAAGTCACTGTTGGTTTATAGTTTATAAGTCTGAGTTTATTCCTTTATCTTGAGTGACCCAGGGTTCATATCTACTGGGGTTCCAACAAAGCCTCTAAAACTATCGGCCTTCCTGGTAAACAAGAAGGAAACACAGTGCACTGCATAGTCTCACCTGAGATAGACTTAATGGGTGACTGCAATACTCAAGTGTTTGCAGTCCAAGATTGAGTGGAGATATGAGAAGTGCGTGTTGAGAGTTCTATTTAAATTATTAATGCAATAAAATGTCATTCACGATTATGCATGGAATATAATCAACTCATTCAGTTAGCATATCAACAAATACTTAAAATAGTAAGGAAACACATGCATTCAATCACATAACATAGGTTTTACGGTGGTTCACCCCCCTAGGCTACGTCCACAAAGATCTGGCTCTTAAGCTCTTTTATTACAACAGTTCCAAAACTACAGCGCCGCGGATTTAGAACTCCTCTTAGTCGGGTCAAGATCTATTATGAGGCAGACTAGATTGCACTAGGCTCCTCAACCTAAGATCTAACCCTCAAGATCCACCCTCCTTACTCCTCTCCAGCTCAACAGCTTACAAAATTAGGTCGTATAGAAAAATGTTACAACTAGCCATCAAAATAGGACTCCTCCTTTAGAATGTTATAGCAAGATTTGTCTCACCATTTCTATCTTGCACATAGGGCCTTTTTTCATTTCCATATGCAAACTTATCATCCCTTTTTGATGAATCCAGAACAAAAAATACACATTTTTCCACATATACGTGCCCTATCTTCTATACAAGATGCGTATACGCAGGATGCTCCACTACAACCTGCGTACATCAGGATTTGTGCCAGAAAATACAAAAATGGAGTCGGGTTTCCATGTCACAACAGGAGACCTCTAATCCTTGGACTTCCATATACTGGAAACATTCTGACTCAGCCCTTCAGTTTCATTCTAAAGGCTATAAGAGCACAATTCCGAGCTATACAAAAGAGGAGAAAAACGTTCAACTTTGAGGGCAAAGTTACTCTGGAGAAATTACTTCATATTGAGTCTGCATCCCTTTGTCCCTCAAGTATGAACACAGTGTTCAACCCCCAAGCTCTTTCCCTATTGTTGAGAGAAACTCATTGTCTCTTTCCTTTGAGCTTGCCTTTGGTGGAGGATTGAAGTGGTAGAGACCCAGTTTGAAGGACCTTGGTTTCTTGGTTTCGAACCGTGCTGACACAAAAGTCTGTAATGTTGTCACTTCTGCTGATCTATTATTAATAGAAATAATCCTTTCCCATCCTATTGGTATCTTGAAAATACATGATTATTATCCATGGGCATGTTTGTAATGTTTATTAATGGATTATGCTATCTGATGTGCTAACCCCTTTATATTATCACTATATACTTGCTCTGCTTGTTTGTTTACAACTGGTTGCAGGTATAAAGCTTTGGGTCTAAGTGCTCAATGGTGGAACATCATCAAACATTGGATCGAGGTAGGCCCCTTTCTTATCATGCACATTAGTTTATATAGCATATGTTGGAATTGAGTTGATTTCTGTAGTCATACCTGTCTGTTGTGGTTTACCCTTGACCATAGATAGTTTTTCCCTTGTAACAATTTTGGCGACTCCATTGGGGAGAGATCTTCCTTCTAAGGGTTGAAGTATTTTTTCTTCTTGCATTACTCTTTTTCCTTTGTGTTTCTTGTTGTATCACTGCTTGACAGATTCTGTTCACTCTGGGTATGAGTTTTCAGCCTTTTTTCCCTTGCTTGGCCTTGTTTTAAAGCCTGCACGCTCATTTTGCCTTGACAATCACGTATACACGCCTCCTGTCTCATTGCAAGCTACGTATATATGCACTTTTCTCCTGAACAATCATGTATACCACTTTCCCTTTCTTTTTTGCTTGGTTTAGTGACTGTTGGGTGGGATTTGATGTTTGCTAAGCCTTCTTAGGCCTCTGTAGTGCCTGTTGAGCTTCTCTGGGTTGACAGGAAACCTGTTTGGAGTTGAATTTTTGGGCGTAGTCTTTCTCTTTGTTTTTCATTTTTTATTTTTCCTTGTTCTCTAGGCTGTTTACTTGGCTTCTTGGTTTTCTTCTTGAGTTATTGCTTTTATACACAATAGAATTTATATATCAGGTTGCTTATCAGTCCATGCATTTTCTTTTTAGTATATTGAAAATACAAAAAAATAGGCATTTTGGATTGGTTGGCATTTTTTTCTTTCGAATATTTATCATTAGCTTAGTGCATTTAGTGAAAGATTGCATTTTATTTCTAAATTGCAGAGTTGAAATTGAAAATTGCACTGTTTTTATACGCATATCATTCATTGAAAAGTTAAAGATAGACTTTGCATTATATTCATATTTATTTTCTTGCAGAGTCATAACATCATGAGTTTCACCTCCATACCTTTTTGAGTAATCATGACCAATAAAATTTACGCTTTAAACTAAAATTGATTAGTCACGATTTTATTTTTAGGGTGCACAAACTAGTCTAGGATTTAGTGCCTTGGAATAGGATTTTGTGAGTAAACTTATCCAAGGTAATTAAATCAACATATGTGTCTAAGACAGGGAGTTGAGAAGTTCATTGTATAATTGGTAAGATTAGGAGGCTCCGCTCACATCGGAGTTAATCACGAGGTCGCGTGAAGTTAGTTGAAGGGATAACCCCTGGATACTCACCTAGCGTCAGAGATATTTATGTGGATTTATTTGTATTTGGGGATCTTTCTAGTGCCCATACCTCTGTGAGAGGTGGTGATTTCAAGGTTTTGGGCTTTGCTACCCTTCCCATACGGTGATCCAGACTTATGAATGCTCGCCTGTGCATCGGTTATACAATGGTTTATTAGTTGCTTGACTTAGGTATCTTATAGGTTACTTGTAGGGGTTATTATGCTTGTATCTTGACTTAGATAGGGGTCGGACAACACACAACCTTTATGGAGGATTACCTCTTCGGGGGGATTTGATCGATTGGTTGTTAAGCCTACGAGGGCCCTTATAACTGATTCTGTTACCTCTAAACTTTAGCGGGGACTCTCGAGTCCCTCTTGGACGAGGCATACCTTCTTTAGTGAGGGAGACCACTCAACCACTTTAGCCCGTTTGCATGCATATTGGTCGTTTGACTTTTTGGTATGATCTTTGACTACTAGTTGGCCTTAGAATATATTTTTATTTTGTAGAGTCATAAGTTGTAGTGGAGTCAGACCAGCTTCCTCGCTGGTCACGTTGATTGTTACAGTTACCACCGGTTTTTGAGTTCTTGCCTTCTAAAAGGCGTAGAGTTATCAGGCATGGTACACACACATCCACCTTTCAGACTTGTGGTTCCACAAGGATGAGTATTGAGTCTAGTATTCAGAACACTGGGAGTTCTTCGACTCCCATATCCACTATAGTTAATTGCACCCCTTTGACTCCTGCAGCTGCTATAGTTGCAGTGCTGGAGACTTATATCGGTACTATGGCTTGACCTGCAATTAATGCTTCATCTCTTGCCTCAAACCCTTTTGGGGGTTTTGATCACTCACCGAGTTACAATGTTTAGTCCATCCCTATGGCTTCTAGTCCATTTTATTATGGTATGCCTAACTTCACTACATAGTTTTCGACTACCATCCCAACCGCTGGCCCTAATGCTAGCATTGGACTTGGGGGCACTACACCTCCTTACACTCCATTTTAGTTTGGTGGTCCTCATATCCCTCAAATGAATCCTAATATAGGAAGTGTCCCTACTTTTAACCCCGGGTCTAATCCTCCTACGGTTGGATGGAACAACCCAGCTGGCGGACAAGTTCCACGCTATATCCCTACCACCTCAGTGCCGATTTCAACCAATACTCTTGGTATGACGAATCCACTTCAATCCTCCGGGTTCCCACCTGGAGGAGGTCAGTCTTACACTTTGGGCAACCCCCAACCCGGATCCAATCCAGCTGGGGGAAATTTTCACAATCCTTATCAAAACATTCCTGCTGGAATGATGCCCAACCCACCTTATATGAATCAGCCCGGAGGAGGGCCTTATAATTATGGACAGGGCTTTGGTTCTTACAAGAATCCTGGGTGGAATGCAATTCCCAACACACAATATTTCACGGGAGGATGGGGCCAGATGTCACAACCCCATCTCCCTTTTTTGGCCACGCTCAATCTGCCAGACCTGTCTAAGTTATTGAACGACATGGTGAGTCACGATCCCACATGGCCCCCCGTCCCCACCAAACTTCCTTCAGACATTCCAAAGTTTGAGGGTAAGAATGAAGAGGACCCTGGTGAACACATCACTACCTTTCACCTTTGGTGCTCATTGAATTCCTTGAACCATGATTATATTAGATTACGATTGTTTCAACGCACTCTCATTGGAGTTGCTTCACAATGGTACATTGAGCTACCTAGGGGGACATATGGGTCATTTAATCAGTTGGTGGTGGCCTTTATCAACCACTTCCAATTTCCCATTCGTTATGATGTTGGCCTCGAATTTTTGTCGACTTTACGCTAGGACACCGCCACTCATATATTAGATCATATCTAGGAGTGGCGTAGATGAAGGCGGTTGATTAAGACTCCTATACCCCCGACATTTATCCTAGAATGGTTCCTAAAGTATTTTCACCCACCTATCTCGAAGGACGTTACTACTTCCGGGGTCTCCAACGAGGAAGAAACTATCTTTAGAGCCCAACAGTTAGATTTAATATATTCTTAGTCTGAGATGTTATATCACCTTCTTCCAGAAGCACCACGGTCAAATTGCGATCCTAGGAAAAAACTCAGAACTCATGCTGATGGCATTGTAGGGTCCACCAATGTAAAGTCTGCAGACTCAACAACGAAGTCTTTCGGAGGACCAACTTCATCTGGATCCTCCAAACCCACCCATTCGACGGATGTACATTCCGTGCAATCGTCGAAAAACCCAAATGGTGACCAACAACTAGATGGGAATAAAAGGAAAGGTCGAAACAATCGTAAGGGTGGGAAAAATGGTAATAAACCCAAGGACAAAGATAATTATGGGAAGTAGAATGATAATGCTTGAGAGGGAAAGAAAGAGAAACGTAAGGTGAAGTTCCCTTCTAAGCTTTGTATCGATGACCACCTTACACATTTATGCCCCAAACTCGCGGAGGCTGTGAGGCTTTTAAATCTACCGCCCGCTGTGCTGAAAAATCCATTCCCACACAACCAACACTTGGCCTCGAGCTCTTCAAACGCCGGAAATGTGCCTGGTGGAAGTCAAAACCCACCGTCGCAAGATGGTGACCATGTTTGTATCAATATGGTCGACGCGAAAATCGATATAGCCACCCGTTCTCGAGATTATAGCTCTTCAAAAGCTAGTACCGGTATAGAAGCTCCTCCTCCCCCTCCGGAGATGAACCTACAGATTGAGAAACCAGAGCCACCGCCTCATATTCCAAAAGGATTACTCAAGTGTTCTACTCACAACCCTAATGCTA
Source organism: Picea glauca (assembly GCA_000966675.3). Lineage (NCBI taxonomy): Eukaryota > Viridiplantae > Streptophyta > Pinopsida > Pinales > Pinaceae > Picea > Picea glauca. The sequence goes on from JZKD02S2313352.1 coordinate 242,597, forward strand.
GAGCCACCCAGAACTACTCTATTGTTGAGGATCTGGGCCAAACCCCTTGTGCGATGTCGGATTTGGAGGTACCCTAGACGTGTCCATCACAAAGGAATGCCTTACTCTTTGCCTTAGGAGCTCTAGAACCTAGTGGCTCGAAAGTTATAAAGTTTGACGTCACAGATGTGAAGCCTCGCTTACCCTAACATGTGGCTTTCCAAATCCACGTGGACTATTCCAAATATACTATCAAACGAGTGGTCGTTGATGAAGGTGCTGCAACTTGCGTGATGTCCCTGGTCTATTGGAAATATCTCGGTTCTCCGGCCCTTTCCAAGTCGTCGAACATGTTGACTGCATTTGACAGTCATTCCTTCCATCCTCACGGTATTCTCCCTGCCTTTCCGATCTAGTTAGGTGGGAAGACGGTAGAGGTGGAGGTAGAGGTAGTTGATGCACCTCTTGATTATAACCTATTACTAGGTTGCAATTGGACCTATGCTATGGTCACTGTCTATCATCCGTCTTCCGTACACTTTGTTTTCCTCATCAAGGGGAGATCGTGACTATCAAAAATTTAACCTTTGCGTACTCTAGTCCTAACGCATCTGTTGGACCATCGATCCCTGTGATCGACAATTCTCAGCCGACAACTGAGAATATCGATGTCAGAATGTATTCTTCCCTCATGGGTACCTTCAACTTCTCGGCACTGATTCACCACGTTTACACCATGTCTAGTAGGCCTGCTTTAACAGGGAGGTCCATTCCTTTCCACACTTCCTATCTTAGTGATCCATGGACCCTACCTTCTCCGACTTTGTTGAGTGAAGGTCAGTCGCATGTTGGCATGGCTATGCAACTATCGACAATGGAGATTGCATATCAAGTTGTTTTTGACTCTTCCGCCGATCCCAATCCTGTTACCTCGCAGACGAACAAGGAGGATCCTGTTCTTAGGCCTGTATGGGCCACCTCGTTGTCTTGTTCACATGATTTCTTAGATGAGACTTTGCCTTCAGATGAATCCATCCTCGAAGCCATGAATGGTTCCTAAATACCTTGGGATGATATGCATCATCGATCTTATTTTATCCCAAGTCTTGAAAGAATCAAGCAAGATGACTTTCGGTCTACCTTGAGTGAGATAGTTGGTCATGCCATAGTTCCACTTGATACAAACGACGTTTATGCCGAAGGAAATATGGCGAGTATTTCTCCTACTGTCTTGATCAATATATCTCGTACCCCTGGCAAGATTTAGAACGCAAATATAGGTGCAGATTGTTCGCCAGAGGAAATTATGATCTACACTGAACTCTTCAAAGAATTTTGAGATGTATTCGCTTGGTCATATGAAGAGATGCCAGGGATCGACCCTCGTATTGTCGAACATGAGATTATAACTTATCCAGATGCTAAACCTGTTCGACAACGTCTTAGAGCTATAAATCCTAGAAAGGCCCCTGCTATTAAGGCAGAGGTGAAGAAGCTACTTAATGATGGCTTGATCTACCCGGTTCCCTTGACTGAATGGGTATCCAACCCCATTCCTGTGATTAAAAAACAAGGAACCATCCGTGTGTGTATGGACTTTCACGACTTGAACAAGGATTGTCCTAAAGATAACTGCCCCATGCCTTTCATTGATCATATTCTCGATGAGTGTGCAGGAAGCGAGATATTTTATTTTATGGACGGATTTTTAGGGTATAACCAAATCCAAATCAAACCTAAGGAATAACACAAGACGACATTTATATGTCCTTAGGGTACTTTTGCATACCGGAAAATGCCTTTCGGCCTTGAAAACGCCGGATCAACCTTCCAATGCGGCATGACTTTCTCTTTTCATGATCTCAAGCACATAGTCAAAGCCTACCTTGATGATCTTGCTGCTCACTCTCGCAAGAGAGTGGATCATGTTATACACCTTCAACTAGTTTTTGAAAGATGTTGTTACTATAGAATCTGTTTAAACCCTCACAAATGAATCTTTTACGTTAAGTCGAGTCTTCTCTTAGGATTTTTAGTTTCCAAGACCGGGATCATGGTAGATCCTCTTAAGGTTGAGGCAATACTTCAGTTGCCTCCCCCACGCACGATTAGACAACTTCAAGGTTTACAGGGGAAAGCTAACTTTCTATGTCGGTTCATAGTGAATTATGCCAATATCACTAAGGGTTTCATGTGCCTTTTGAAGAAGGACACCCCTTTTATCTGGGATGAGCGAGCCCAGGAGTCTTTCAACGCTCTGAAGAAATCCTTGGTATCGGCTCCTCTGCTGAAATCCCCTGATTACAGTAGAGATTACTTGTTGTATATTTCTGCATCTGAAGAGATGATTGGTATGGTTCTAGTTTAGGTGGATGATGAGCTCCATGAGCATTCCATCTACTATCTTAGTCAAAATTTAGTCGGTCCTGAGCTTAATTACTCTCACGTTGAAAAGCTAGCTTTGGTTGCCGTTCACGCAGTCCAATGTTTACGTCACTATATATTTCTTTGCAAGACTACTGTGGTTGCTGATGTCAATCCGTTTCAATACGTCCTTACTAGGTGTATCATAGGGGGGAAATATAATAAATGAATTGTCATATTACAAGAGCTCGACCTCGACTTTGCTTCGGCCAAGTCCAAGAAATCGCTAGTTTTTGCAGAGTTAATATCCGATTTTCCACAATTAGACGAGGATGTTATCCATGTCAATTCATTTGAGGATGAACACATTTTCCTTGTCTCATTGTCCGACCCCTGGTATGGAGACATTGTTTTATATCTTCAAACCTTGAAGTTCGCTCAACATCTCTCGTGAGATGATCGGCGACGTGTTAGATACCAAGCCAAAAAGTATACCATCGTCGATGACACTTTGTATCGTTGAGGAATAGATAATATCTTGCATCGTTTCTTAACTCACGAGGAAGTCGAGTCAGTCCTAAATGATTGCCACAAAGGGGCTTGTGGTGGTCACCTATCCGGGCTTGCGACAACCCAAAAAATCCTGCGAGCCGGTTATTTCTAGCCTACTATCTTTAAAGATGGTATCGAAGCGGTTAATAAGTGTCACCCCTACCAGGTGTTCACTCAGAAAATGCACTCAAACACAACCCCTCTTCACCCAGTCATTACCGTCAGTCCCTTCACCAAGTGGGGGGTAGATTTCATGGATTGCAACCCAACTTCGGCTGGGGGGCATCAACACATTATCGTGGCCATTGACTACTTTAATAAGTGGGTTGAGGCCATGCCTACCATAAAATTCGATGGGAAGACTGCAACCTTCTTCGTGTTCAACCAAGTTATCGCCCGATTCAGTATCCTGAGTGAGATTGTCACTGATCACGACAATCACTTTCAAAATGAAATGATGGTAGAACTAACATCTAAACTGAGGTTTAAACATGGTCATTCGTCTCCTTATTACCCCCAGGAAAATGGGCAAGTAGAGGCCGTCAACAAGTCTCTCAAGACCATTTTGCAAAAAACTGTCAGTCAGAGTAATTCCAATTGACACATCATGTTATATCTCGCACTTTGGGCATACCGAACCTCAATTAAGACTGCCACTGGTTTTTCCCCTTTCCAGTTAGTGCACGGTGTGGAGTAGATCCTTCCTATTGAATGCGAAATACCTTCTCTCAAGTTGGCAGTCGAGCTCCTACCTGACACTTTAGATTTAGAGCGACGCCTTGTGCACCTAGAGAGTCTTGACGAGCAGCATCAGGACGCCTTTACGGCTATCAAGGAAAACAAGAAATGTGTCAAGGTTCAATACGAAAAGTATGTCTGTCCCTGATTGTATGCTAAGGGTGACTTGGTCCTCTTGTATGACCAAGCCAAAGAACCACTAGGGGTAGGCAAGTTTAAAGCCATGTGGCACGATCCTTACATCGTGCGACGTGTTCTAGAAAAAGGAGCCTACGAGTTAGAAGATTATGAAGGGAATAAATTGGTCGAGCCTAGAAATCGGCTCTACTTGAAAAGGTACTATGCTTGAGCCCTAGGCTTGGGCGGAACTCTTTGTATACTAATGCAAATTTAGTGTATATACATCTCTTTTTCCCTTTTCTTTTGTCTTTGGCTTGCTTATCAAGTTTTCCCTTTTGTTGGCATATGTCAACAGAGTCTTTGGTCTACCTATGATTCGCAAACAGATCTAGTCATCATACACGGAACTTGGCTTCCACCGCTTGGGTGGTTTACTCACCCGAGGGTCTGTTGGTGTCTTCAGGTGGCAAATGCCTAGGGCCATCCATGAATAATGTGGCCGAATATGGCGCCATCATAGAATTTTTGCGCGATGCTATCTCACATGGTATTCGCTCTTTAGAAGTTCACCTAGATTCCTAGTTAGTAGTATGTGAGTTGAACGTTTGTTACCACGTGCGTGATCGTACTTAACTCCGTCGATTCCTACGGGTACGTCTTTTAGAACGACAATTTGATTTTATTACATATTATCACATTCCTAGGAGTTCTAATCATGTATCTGATGCCTACACTAATCACGTTTTAGATTGGCATTTGTCACATTAATAAAGAAAAGAAAACCATTAAATCAATGTACACATTGTAAGATATAAGTAAAGCCGAAGATCCCTTTTTATATATTTCAAAATATGGTGTTTATATTACAAAATTGGGGCTAAAACCCTCAATACTCGTATACAACCTATATACATATCCCACAACATCTATGCCTGTGGCGCCAGATGTGTGTCATGGTAGTAAACCATGACATTTGCGAGATGCCGAAAGAGTCATACCCATGCTCTAGCTACGCCAACCACTTGTTGCTGCATGGCTTCAGGTAGATCCTCTACCTGAACCATAGGAATCCTCTGTGTCAAACGTGACAGGTTTCCCTGCACATTCTGTAGGACTCTCTCCGCTTCTCCTCCCGCCGCCTCATCTCCTCAGTTCCTCTGTCTATGTCGAAGAAATCCCTCTGGCCGTCGCGGACCCACATCTGCGATTACACAAGTATCTAGTTAATATTTAAACACCATCCAATTTTTTTTTTGTTCCTTAAATACAAAAATACAAAAAAATGAAATATGTAATTTTTTTTTACCTATGTCACTGTAGGCGGCCCCTGGTGGAAGTGGCATATCTGGATCTCCTCTGAAATTGATCCCCGCATAGGGATAGTCGTTCAAAGCAATGACTTGTCTCCGCCACCAGAAGAAAAAATCATCGTTGTAGGGCGTCGACACCCTACCTCCCCTCTGCCGTCTCATGACCTCGATCCACCACGCCATGGCTGGATCACATGGTCCTCTAGGAAGGATCTCCAATCTAGGCCCCATACCTAGAACCCGCTCGAAAAAGAAGCTGCAAAGAATAGAGGCAAACCCGAAGTTTTGCTTACCCCCCTGTTTTCACTTTGTCAACTGACCTTTCATATTGGTCAGCAGTGAGGTACACCAGTCGTAGTCAGTGGGCCTAGCACACTCTACTACGTAAAACATAAGCGGTCTCAATGCTTGATGCAACGAGGCCAAACCTATGATCCTGGTAAGCACGAGAACAATGATCTTCAGACTGAGGTTATTTATTGCCCGGATAGGGACTTGGCTTCCCACCTTGGGAGTCCCTACTACACAGTGGGCATCGATATACTCCTCGATATTCATCCCACTCCTTTCTCTCCGTGACTTGAGGTTTACAACCTCTCCTCAGCATGATAGACCAGTCAAGAAGTAGATGTCCTCTACTTCGATCCTCAATAGTTGTCCATCAAGGATAAATCTCTCGCTACCAGGGTCCTAGTAACCCACCAACATTTCTAACAACCTCACTTGGGCCCTCATTCCTTTGAGAGCCCAAAATTTGTACAAGACACATCTTTTTAGAGCTACTTGAGCCACCGGATCTCGATCCACAACTGCATCTACCTCCTCATGCTCTCGCTCTCTCCATTCCAAGACCATCCTGCAAAAAACAAATCAATTTTTGAGTTAGAACCCCCCTTTTTTGGCCATTTGCGTACCTATACACGACTTTATTTGCACACAATCACGTGTAGGGTTTAATACATGCTCCCTGTGGTTCACACAGGAGCGTATACCTAGTCGTATATGCGACCTAAACAAGGAAACCCACGTATACCGAAAATCCTAATTTACGCCCTCAAAAACCAAAAACTTAGAACCTAATTAAAAAATGTAATCCACTAAATTTGAAGAGGATGAGATGAAGAGTTACCTGATCTGGACGGTTCGTGATTTCGTTGCCTGATGCTCCCGCAATTGTCATTTGAATCTTGGAGGTATTTGGTCCAAATTGTACTATTTGGGTAAAAATCAAAATGATACAATAATTTTTTATTTTATTACTATTTATAAGCTATTTTTACCCACTTTATATAGTTTCATGCTATTTTTCACCTTATGGACTAATTCAAGAGTGGTTTCGAGATGGATTTTGTAGTTTTGACTTAGTTTTCTTGCGGATTTCGACGTCATGATTGGTCGTTCGTCACCTTGGAAAGGTATTTTCATAACCTAGCATATAGGATAGGTATCTACTCCATCTTGCATTTTTGCATTATCCTTCTACTATTGCTTTTTACGCCTTAGGTACGAACCCATTTATTGTGACACAGAACCTTCCATCTGCTATAAGTAGTATCGCTAATAAATGGTAGAGACTTACCAAACATGGGCACCCTAGTTAGATCCTCTTTGTCATTTGGTGCCCATGCCGAGTTTTTCCTTAGGACCAAGAGTCCATTATAATTCGATACATGACTTTATGATGAGCCTCATTCCTCATTCATGCACATGCGGCCTTAGTCCCCGCGGACTCCCAAAAATGAGTCTTAGTTAAGATATTTTATGACTCGTCTAAAAAACCAAAAATATTGCCGAGTGATTTGTCCCTTTCACACTTGTTAAATTGGATTTGAAAGGTCATGAGTCTTAATTAAGATCTTTTCCAACTCGTTATCAAAAATATAAAAGATTGTTGAGTGAACTTGTCATTTTCACACTCATAAATTAGATTTGAAAGGACGTCTATTTGGCACAAGTTTACCCCTTTTTCACACCAAGTAGATTAAAAGACATAAAAAAGGATATTTTTTGGCGTTAAGTTGTGATTACATCTCATGCCCTCGCTTGCAGTATTGAGCCTTTAGCCGGTTCTCTCTTTGCGCTATAAACCGTTGCCTAAGCAGTTTTTGCATCCTCAACCAAGAAGAGCCTTGTTTATATCCTTCGCAATTTGACACCCTATACCCTGGAGGGAACATCACCCCGAGTATCCATATCCTGCATGCATTTCCTTGCATTGAGCATAGGTATGTTCCATTGCTGGAACTAATTTTGCTTACTTGTGACACTCGTTTCCTCCTCTGTATCATAGCATTCATTTGTTATGAAAAAACAAAAAAGATGGACGGGAAGGGAGTACTGTATTATAATTGGCAACAATCATGTCTCCTTTGAACATAACACAAAATTTTTGAGTCTTTGTGTCATCATAATTTTGGGTTTAGCATGGCCTTAGGAAGCTGATTTTGTTACAGAGTTTCTCTACCGACTGGTTACTCTTCCAGTCCCTATAGAGAAAGTTATAGATACCTCTTGCATCTAATAGTCATATCATTGGGTCTATGATGTCAGAGTCCACCATATGTCTCATGCTCTTGTTCAGAGGAAGTCTATCAACCTGTGTCGGCCACTCCTCAGAAATCTTGACTTTTCATGTTAGCCATACCCTCAGTTTGTCTCAGAATCACATGATACTATGGTCTTATCATACACCCTGGCCCTACTTTCATCATTGGTAGGTCACCTTGAACCCAACAATCCACATTTCATCATTGGTTGTTGATTGGGTGGTTTCTCTTGTGTTCGACGACAAGACATCTATTCACACTTTGGGATTCGTGCAGTGTCTTGGATGCCATTAGCCTTATTGGTGGTTTCCTCGCATTTGTCAGCAGTTTTCATCATTGGCTGCTATTTAGAGGGTCTTTTTCGTGTGCCGCTTGCATTTGGCACACACAAAAGATGCACATGGTTGTTGGTTCGTGAACATGTTCTTCGTCCGATCTCCACCAAATCATGAAGCTCCTACTTTGTTCCTCGTGCTGACTGATGAGAGATGCCTTAATGATCTCCTTTCAGCGGGTCTCTTTCCATCGACTTCAGCTCATTTATTCTGCATATGGGACCCAGATTTTTATGAGTACCTTGAAGCTTGCAGTCATTAGTGGCAGGCTTTCTTGCCATTGACAGATGGGAATACATCAATGTCTCCTGATCAATGGATTCCTCAAGTGTTCAACACCGACTCCTTTGTTCACACTTGTAGGAATGTACTCGGTGCCTTGATACCTACTTTCATTATTGGTAGGCTGTCTCGCGTTTGTTAATTGTATACCTCAATGACCGGTAATCAAATGATGTCTCATTATGTTCGACCTCAACTCCTTTATTCACATGATGTAGACTTGCACCCTTGGCGGATAATGTATAAGACTTGAAGACATCACTATGTGGCTGCATCTTTCCTAAGCTGTTGCTTCCCTTTCATTGGACCAACACCTATTTGACTTCAGTGATCATGGGAGATCATATTGTACTCCACGGTATACAAATATCTTCAGATTGATTTTGAGACTGGTTTCACTGAGCCTTGTTCGTGACTATGACAACTTTTGGCATATAACCGCATTTGCATTTTCCTATTCATGGCCACAAACACTTATTTGGTTTATTTTCCACATGGATCTGCATTGTATTCTTGGCATCCATGTATGCAAAGTCAATACAAAATGTAATGAGCAATCGAGTTCGTTCACCCGGTTCTCTACCACTCCACTCCTAGGTTATTTATAATGTATTTCGGCCATCGCAGATACTCCTTTGATCTCACACATTAGGGGGGATCTGTTATAGCAAGATTTGCCTCATCATTGCTATTTTGCACAGAGGGCCTTTTTCCATTTCCCCATGCAGACTTATCATCCCTTTTTGATGAATCTAGAACCAAAAATACACATTTTTCCACATATACACACCCTATCTGCTATACAAGATGTGTATACGTAGGCTGCTCCACTATAGCCCACGTACATCGAGATTTGTGCCAAAAAATACAAAAATGGAGTCAAGTTTCCATGTCACGATAGGAGAACTCTGATCCTTGGCCTTCCATATACTACAAACGTTCCGACCCATCCCTTTAGTTGCATTCTGAAGGCTATAAGAGCACAATTTCGAGCTATGAAAAAGAGGAGAAAGCATTCAACTTTGAGAGCAAAGTTACTCTGGGGAAATTACTTCATATTGAGTATGCATCCCTTTGTCCCTCAAGTCTGAACACAGTGTTTAGCCCCCAAGATGTTTCCCTATTGTTGAGAGAACCTCATTGTCTCTTTCCTTTGAGCTTGCCTTTGGTGGAGGATTGAAGTGGTGGAAACCCAGTTAGAAGGAACTTGGTTTCTTGGTTTCGAACCGTGCCGACAGGAAAGTCTGTAATGTTGTCACTTCTGCTGATCAATTATTAATAGAAATACTCCTTTCCCGTCCTATTAATATCTTTCAAATATATGATTATTATCCATGGGCATGTTTGTAATGTTTATTAATGGATTATGCTATCTGATGTGCTAACCCCTTTATATTATCACTATATACTTGCTCTGCTTGTAGGTATAAAGCTTTGGGTCAAAGTGCTCAATGGTGGAACATCATCAAATGTTGGATCGAGGTAGGACCCTTTCTTATCATGCACATTAGTTTATATAGCATATGTTGGAATTGAGTTGATTTCTGCAGTCATACTTGTCTGTTTTGGTTTACCCTTGACCATATAGAGTTTTTCCCTCATAACATAGACTCTCTACATCTGCCTCTATCTCTCGTTCTAGCCTCTTTGGTCTCTTCCCTTAGACCTAGGTATTTATATTTATATATTTCTAGATCACCAACCATTACAATGTATTGCAAAACCCTAACACTAGCGTTGTTAGGTCTTCTATGCATGCCCGCGTTGCTCTTCCTTCCAGCTGTCACTTTCCTCGTGCATGCCTTCCTTCCCAAAATAGCCTTTATTTCTACTTTGGCCTTCTTCCAACAAGCTCCCAACACTGACATGTGGGTCGACCTGAGCCACCTAACCTTTGTGTGCTTCGTCGATCTCCCTGGTGATCGCTTGGAAATTCTCCATGAGATCCGTTGCTTGTGTTTGAGCCTTCACGGTCTTCTCCTTGAGTGTGTCCAATGCCGGTACTGCAATATCATCGCTGATCAACCTTGAAAACTCTGCATGGGTCTGTACCATATATGTCTTGTCTTCCTCTTCTTGTGCAATGACTTTCGTTGCTCTCTCCTAGAGTGGTTCTATTTGAGCCTGCCGCTCCTTTTTCTACGTCTGCACAGCGGTGAGTTCTGCTTGTAGTCTCTTCATATCTTGTGCCCCTTTGATGCGCTCCATGATGGAAATTGTATTCTTCCTTTGTTTGAGGCCTTGGATAGTTGTGCTTATCCTTCTTCTTCCTGGTTCCATTGCTGGACTTGTTGATCCTCTTCTATCTTCGTCCAGAGTTGTGTTGCTTTGTCGAACAAGTCATCCACTGCATGGACCTATCGTTCCATATCCTGTATCTACTTTGTTGCCTCTTGCTTCCTTAGCTCCCTTACCTCCGGTGGAGTGGTAGGTGTGAGTTGCTTGTGGAGATTCTCGATCTCCTGTTGGTATTGATCAATTATCTTCACAATCTGATCAATCTTCTCTATTGCTGTGAGTTCAACCATCTACGCAGTCTTTGGGATCTTTTCGTAGTCTACGACCACTTTCTGCTCCAATCCCTTCACACGTTCCCTCTCCTCTTTGGTCTCTAGCTTGGCCTTCTCAAATATCAATTCCAGATCGTCCCATTTATCTTTTGCTTGCTACAGTTCAGGTATATCTGTGTGTGCCCAAGACTGTACCTCCGATGTAACGCTGACCTGTAGTTTATATAGGGCGTTGGTTGGTATCTGCGACAATACCAACTGCAATTGAGAAAATTCCTTTAGGGGTGTCTGCCCCACGATCCCGTCCATGCGTAGCATGCTGGGTGTAATGTGAAATGTTTCACTCAGCTATGATATTGTCTGGACTGTATCCCACTCACTTGCTTTAGGTTCTCCTCATGTCTGTGAGGATGATGGGACCGTTTCTATGCTATTGCCAACTTCCTGTGCTTCCCTGATCTGCCTGAGGAGATGTCACATGTCTACCATCTCTTCTTCGATTCTATCCCTATGGTGCACAACATTCTCAAAATCCTCGAGTGTGCAATCCTAGACCATTTGGGCTACCATATCTGCATCATCCTCTGTGATCGTGTACTCTGGAGGTGTTCTATGTGCCTTCATCTTCTTGCACGCACCCCCCGTCTGAATAGATGATCGCTTAGTCGGGCCTGGCTCTTGTGGAATATGACTTGGTGCAGTCCCTTATGCTGCCTCAACCTGTTTCTATTTTACTTGGGGTGCATGTGTATTATTCTTCTTCCCCTTATGGCTTCCTGTCTTGGATGTCCCCCCTTTCGTCTTCTTTGGTTTGGTTTGTCCTGTCCTTGGTTTCTTGGGCACTTTGAATTCTCGAGGCTGTGTCTGTTCCTGCCCTACCTCCTCAGCATGTGTATGTTCCTGCCTTTCCTCCTCCTCCTCTTCCCCTACAGGTATGTCTCAAGTGAGGACTAGAATCCTCCATTCGTCCTCCCAATCCTTGATGGCCATTTCTATGTCCCCCTCCATGATGCAATAGCGCATTTGTAGCCATTGTTTGTTGGGGTCCTTCTGCGCTTAGATCCAAATTGCATGTCGAGTGGCCTTGAAGTTAGCTATGCCCTCATAATTTGCAACAACATGTGGGGTCATCATACACATGTTGGCGATGGTCTCCTGTAGATCGTGTAGATATCCTTCGAATATAGCTGCGTTCATCTTTCTATTCCTAGCGTCCGAAGCAATGCTAAGAGATAAGTATCTCGCTCCATAATTGGGTTTGGGTCTGGTGGCGAAAAATACATAGTTTGGTTCCTTCCATCCCATAATGGCTATCGACATGATCAACCATGAATAATGAAATTCTATCCCCAGATCCTGCGCATCCTTGCAATCATCTAGAAACAGATTCAAGAGATAAGGGGCCCAACTGATTGTGGTTCCCTCGACACATTGTGCTGCATCTACGACAACCTCGACCGGAACTTCCTGCTTGCAACATTTTATGAGCAGCTTGCAGGCCATGATTTTTGCGGCCATTTTTGTCGCGATGTCACTGATCTGTTTGATAATGATTCTGTGCATCCCCCTTTCAGTGCCGTATTTCTTTTTCATCTCCTCAACGTTTTCTTTCTCCTTTGTTTTGTCCTCGATAAATTGTGTGGGATCCATGCCTCGTGATGGCATCCCTTTGATGTGCGGAATGAGATCTACGTCTACTGAGACGAGCTTGTCCAGCCACAAATCTTCGCCATGTGTGACTATGATCAATTTCTTTACGCAACTGTTTGCATACTGTCCTCTGCCAAAGTGTGGTAGTTCCAACAGACCTAAAATCCTCGTTTTAGCCATTCATTTTTCCCACTGAACTAGTTAATAAATGGGTTCCCCAAATGGATTTACACCCACATTTTGTAGGTAGACTTTATTTGCGAAATCCGGGAACTTGTCCATGTTCGTTACATCATGGTTTGAGTACTTTAGTTTTTCTACATACCCTAACAAATTTGCTTTTACCCATACCCCTTCTGGTATGTGTGGAAAAACAATTGTTGCAACGGGTTGTCTGCGCAGTGACCTAGGTATTGTCTACTTGTCCTTTCGTGGTGGTGGATAACTCGAGGTTCCTACCTCCATTGGGAATTCTTCAGAATATTGTTCCAGCCAGCTTGTGACATCTTCCACCGCTCCCTCCTGTGGGTGTTCCGACACGGTTGTCTGTGATTCCTCTGGCTTGACTGCTGCTTCCTGATTTGGAGCCGTCCCATTGACTCTCAGGGCTTCTTCAGGGTTTTCTGGTTGCATTTGACTGCCTGTGTCCTCATTCTGTCGACCCTTCCCCTCTTCTGGCCTATCGATGGACATGCCCATAGGTGTTGTTTGTTGGGTTTCCTCTACCACGAGTTTTGGGCTTCCTGGTGTTGTATTCGGTGATGGGATTTCGTCCACATTGATGACTTTTGGTGACTGTTGTTTGCTTTTCTGTGATTGTGTTTGTGCTTGGTCCTAACTTTGGATTTTCTTGCAGTCTGGATTGGTTATTCTTGTTTAAGTGGTAGCATGGTAGAAAATATAGTCGTTCGCTGAGCTCAATAGCCTCTGCAACCTCTGTAAACTTCACTCTGTGCTTCGTATCCTCTATCGCTCTCTGCCTCTTTCAATTTTGCGATAACCTTTTTTCTCCCGCGTCCTTGCCTTGTATGGGTGTCATGTGAAGATTGCCGAAGATATTACCTTTATTACGAAGTCAATGAACCTCTGGTTCCTTCAGACTTTCCATTACTCTCCCTCGTCGTCTCCAGTTGGTGCGATTAATGCGACATCTTGTCCATCATTTTCGACATTCAATTCCGCGTGCCTTCGTCACTTAACACTTCTTTTGTCGTCTTTACCTTTCCCGCTTGTTTTTATGTTGAACTGATTGTTGCCTTTGTCTTCATCAGGATCGTATTCCTAAGTGTGCATGCTCCTTCTCCTTTCGACACACTGTACCTTTGTTGGTATCGTTTGATCTCCTATTTTTTATTTTTTTTTACTGCGCGGTGACTTTCAATTTGTGGGTGGTCAATTGTCCTTGTACAACTTCAGACGACTCCCATTGATCATCCCTCTGATTTCTATGCCTCCTAAGTCTTTCAACTATACAACTCTCCCATTTGTGACAGTTTTTACTTCGTACGGTCCTAACTAGTGCATTCTGAGTTTTCCTGGATGTTGAATGGATTCACTGTCATAGATCAACACTAAGTCTCCTTCCTTGAAATTTTTCTTCATGATGTGTCTGTCATGCCAAGATTTTCCCCTTTCCTTTTGAACTTGTTGGTGGAACCCTTCTAGGATCCTATATTCCTCCATGATCATCAGTTGATTCAGCCTATCTTGTATTGTGCCTTGTTCTTTCATGTGTGTAATCGTTGTTATGCGCAGACTGGGTACTAGAAATTTTAATGGCACCACTGCTTCTTGGCCGTATACCAATCTGAATGGCATGTGCCCCATCAAATTCTTGCATGTGGTCCTGTATTCCTACAATACTGCTGGTATTTTGAGGTCCCAATCATCCCTATTGACATTACAGATCTTTGTCTATGCGTTTTCCAGGATTTTGTTAAATGCTTCTACTGTTCTGTTTGCTTGTGGATGGTATGGTGTACTCTTTTGATTATGGACTTAAAATTCCTCAGTCACAACCTTGATGGTACTGTTAATGAAGTGAGTGCCTTGGTCGCTCATCAAAATAATTGGGCAACCAAATCTAGTGATTACTTGTTCAAATAGAAAGTGTGCTACTATTTTTGCGCTGTAATCTTTAACTGGTGATGCTTCCGCCCATCTTGTCAGGTATTCTGTCGCAGTGATAATGTAACTTGCTCCTGTCCTCTTTTTTGGTGGGTTAATTGGTCCCACAAAGTCTATTGCCTATTTTTCGAATACCTGCAACGTTAGATGTGGTCGCAATGACATATTGTCCCTTCTATTGGGTTTACCAACCCTTTGACAGACATTGCATCTCTGGCAGTACTCTTTTGAATCTTTGTGAATGGTTGGCCACCATAGTCCTGCATGCAATACCTTCTGTGCGGTATCTTTTCCTACGTAATATCCTCCTACTATTCCCTTGTGGGATTCTTCTAAAACTCTTGGTCTTTCATGTTCTAGCACATATCTTCACAAGATGCTATATGCGCCCATTTTGTATAAGTGTCCTGTGATCAGTTGATAGACTACCGCTTGGACTACCAGTTTTTTCTTCTGCGTGATGTTATATTCCTGTGACATAGTATCTGTACTCAAGTATTGGATGATATCTGCAAAGTATTCATCGATGATCTGGACTGAAAATAAATGTGCATTCGAAAAGTTGTCTTCTAAAGTTGTAGGTTCTTCTCCATTCGTGACCCTTGATAGGTGGTCATGTCCTGCATTCAACTTTCTTGAATTGACTATTACTTCAAAATCAAACTCTTGGAACAGTAATAACCATCGACAGATTAACCCCCCCCCAACACTGGCTCTTTGACTAGGTATTTAAGGGCTGAGTGATCTGTGAACATCTTAAAATGTTTTCCCAGTAAGTAATGTCTAAACTTCTGCAGTGCGTAGACCATAGCTAGGCCTTCCCTCTCTGTAGTGTTATAGTTCTTCTCTAATTCTGATAGTTTTCTTCTCGCGAATGCTACAGGATGATCCAAATATCCTGCTCCTGTCTATGCCAAAATAGCTCCAAGTGCTATGGCTGATGCATCTACATGTACATGAAATGTTTTGTCCCAGTCTGGAAATACTATTATTGGAGTTGTTACCATCTTTTATTTCAGCGTATCCAGACTGTGTTGACAATCTTCATTCTACTAGAACTTTGTATCTTTCCTTAACAGTTTCTCCATTGGCGCGGTAATATGCGTGTATCCTTTGATAAATTTTCTGTAGTATCCCGTGTGTCCCAATGTTGCTCTTAGTTGACGAATTGTTTTTTGTGGTGGCAAGTTAACAATTACTGCAATCTTTGCAGGATCTACTAGTAAACCTTGCTTGCACACTATATGGCCCAAAAGTATCCCAAACAGTGTTCCGAAGATACATTTCTTGATGTTTAATGATTTCTGTCACTGCCTGCATCTTTCTAACATTAGCCGCAAGACCTCTACATGGTGTTTCAATAGACTATAGACTATCCAATCGTCTAAGTATACCTCTAGAAACTAGTGGATAAACTCCTTAAATGCAACGATGACTACTCTGGAAAATATTGCTGGTGCATTCTTTAGTCCAAACGACATGACTGTGTACTAGTAGGATCCTCATTCTGTAGCAAACATGGTCTTGTATCTATCTTCCTGTGCTATATTGATCTGATGGTAGCTTGATAATCCATCAGTGAATGAGTAAACTTCGTGGTCTTCTACATTCTCCAACACTTCATCCATGAAAGGTGTAGGGAACGGGTCATGTAGGCATGCATCATTCAACATCCTCAAGTCGACGCATATTCTTATCCCACCTTGTTTTTTCTCTTGAAATACCATCGGGCTTATCCATTCTTATTCTTCCATAGGTTCTATGATTCCAGCTTCGAGCATTCTATCGATCTCAACTTTAACTTTCTACTTATATATCGGGTTTAATCTGTATGGTGGCTGTCTGATCGGTCTTGATTCAGCTCTGAGTGGTATCTTCATTTCTCCTAGCTCTCCCGCTATGCCCTTCATTTCTGTAAATGTTGTGGGGAACGGATCGTTGTACTCGCACAATAACTTTGTTATGCTTTCTACTGTTTTCTCATCCTAGTAGTCTCAAATGCTGGCCATTTTGGGATTCTCAACTATCCCAATGTTGACCTTCTTCACCTTGATCAACACAACAATTACTTCTGATTCCAGAGGTGGACACTTCTCTTTCACCTTCTGTTTACTCGATCTGAAGATCACGCAGATCGTCTTCATTGGGTGCTTCTTCCTACACATGGTAGCACAACAAAAATTCTTTCACTATTTGTTTGTTCCGTTGTTGTTCCTCTGTTATGAGTTCGATTTCTGGTTCCTTAATGAATATCACCCCTCTTATCTTCTTAAGTGTTGCATCTATGTTGGGGTTCTCATGCTCGAATGAGAAAGTGACTGTAAAATTCTATTGAAATATCGTCCAGCTCGTAGTTCCTCTGCACAGTTCCTGGTCTGTATACCAGTTTGCTGGTATGCCTTCTAAGGTATGTACAAAATGATGAGGCCATTCCTCTGGGGGTGTCATTTTCCGCAGCGCTTTTCACTTCTCCAAGTGTTCCGCTGGTGCCCCTTGTCCATCGTACTTCTGTTGTTGGTTGCTTCTTTGTTCTGTGCCAAACCTTATGCGCAGTAACCATTTACATTGGTACCAATCCTTGATTGTTTCTTTATGTGTGCCCCACCATCTTGCAGGTGTGGCCTTGAGTTCTATATCGAGTGCTAAGAGTCCATGGTTTTCTAACACTTCATCCTCTTACTGTGCCAAGAATACTTCTAGATCATTCACTCAGTGGAAATTGGGTGGTTCCCTTATCTATGTACCTACCCATCTTACTACGCGGTCTATTCTTGCGCATCTTCTTGTGGAAACTTCCTGTAGCCTTTGTTGCCGGTTTTGTAAGCCTGTATCTGAGTCTATCGTATATGAATTAATGCTTCGCCAACTGATTATCCCATCTGCAGTTGGGTTTATGTAATCCTCATCACGCGGAGTTGTTCTGTACAATTGGCTAATTTCCTCCAAGTCTAAGTGAGTAGGTTCTACAAACCTTTCTCCTTTTGATGGGTCCAATGGTGCGATTACCCTGTATTCTCCTCACTCAAATGTCATTTTTCATATCTTTAAATTTATTATGGCCTGGTTATCAAACACCCAATTCAAGCCAAGCAATGATGGATATGGTGTTGTGCCATCCAATATTTCAATCACTTCAAAGTCTACTTTAGTGCGCACTCCATCCATGTCTATTGTTACTCCTTTTAGTCTGCCAATTGGTAGAACTCTGTGTTGGTTTGCTAGTTTCAGTTGAATAGGTGAATATCCTAATGTGGACTCTCCCATACACTGCCATGTCTTCTTTGGTAATACATTGACTTTAGATCCTAGATCCAATATGATATCTTCCATGTTGAAATCTCCAATGTTGGCATTCAACCTGAACTCTCTACTTGTTCTTCTCCTTGTATGTAGGTGATTGACTGTTTTTTTTTCTAGTTTTCTTTATGTCTCCATGATACATCTTTCTACTATATTTTTCAATATTTTGACAATGGGTGGATCATTCAATAATTTTACACATGATTGCAAAAATCCTTTGATTGTACTTACTTGTCCCAGGGGTTGCATTTCTATGGTATGATCCAATGATGGAGGCATCTTGTACTCTAACTCTTCCTTGCTTTGCTGCGTAGTTGAAGTCCACGCGGTGTCTTGCTTCATGAATTATTGTTTGGCTTGCTTAAATATTTCCTTCTCGTTTTGCGCATCGAACTGTCTCCTTGGTTCGACATTCTTTTTCACCCACTAGTGTTTTACTGGCTCTTGTCGGACTGCATTGTTTCCTATTTCAGCTCCTCCACGTGTAACTATGTTGATGTTTCATCCTTCATCCCTTGCTTTGGTTGAAATCCATTAAACATGCTGGTTATTCTGATTCCTCTTTTCCTAGATCTTCCTGAGTAACGTAGGACATTCTTCCGTGTCATGATCCAATGCACGAAAATACATATAAGTTGCTGGTGGAAGTGGACATTACCTTGCATAATGTCTCGGCTGTTGACAATTGTGACATACCACTGGTCCTCTACCTCTTCCAAAGCCTCCTCTTGCTTTTCCTCCACCTTTGTGGCCAACTCGATCTCCTCTTGATGCGTTATATGGAGGCGCCTGATTGTACTATGCGATATTGTACTGAGGTTGTGCTGTGTTGTACTGTGGCTGCGTGATATTATATGGTTGCTGCGCAGTATTATACTACTACTATGCAATGTTGAATGGGGTTGGAACTTGGTTAAATTGTGTTGCGACTTGCCCAGTCATCATTTCTTCCTAGACCCTATATGCATCTGATGTCCTCTCTCACATCAAATCCATAGTTCTACAATCTTTTTCATCATGGCCCACTGACTTGCAAAAGTTGCATTATGAACTCTTTGGGACTGTCTAGTATTTTTGCATCATTGGGCAATGATATGGATCGTGGCTCGATTTCTTACATATTTCGCACCATAGTCCTCCTGTTAGTAATGGATTTGGCATTCCTGCTGCCATATACTGCACGAATGTTGGACATTCGTTCTTGTGGTGTCCTTCCGTCTTGCATGTGGTACACCAAACAACTTCTCGTTTGTCCTTACTTTTGTTCAAGTTTAGCTAGAACGTTAAGTTCTTCAAATCCTCCTTCATCTCTTCGATGGCTTGATCTGTCTGCTGATATTGGTTTTCTTCTAGTTGTAGGGCTGCCTATAGAGCCTCTGCCTGTGTCTGAAACTTCTGTTGTCACAATGGATATTTTAAGTGTGGTAGTAGTGAATTGACGAACAAGTGTCTGTGCTACATATTAGTCATGAGATATTTCAACTTTTATTTCAGTCGCTTGAATCTTTGGTCAATATCCCATACATATTCTCCTTGTTTATGTCTGATTTCTATCATCTCATTCATGTACTGATCCTCTGAACTTGACTTCAGAAACTCATTTATCAACAATTTCTTGATGTCCGCAATTGTTCTGGTTGTCCTTGGTGGATTGTTTGTAGCTAAACTCATATACCAATCCAATGCGCGATCCCTTAGTGTAATTGCTAGCTGTGCAATTTTAGTATCTTCGTCTGTGATATGTTTTGCTTCCCAAATCTTTTCACAGATAAACAAATGTTTTTTTGGGTCCTCCGACGCTTCTCCTTTGAATTCTGGTAACCTGATTGTGGGATCGTGTCGTGCCATCCTGAATGATGAACTACTACCTCCGCGCGGTGTAGATACTTGACTAGTGCTTCCTAAACTGGCTCCTCCATTTGTTGTTCCTTGTGTATATGTACTTACTGCTGGATTTCTTCTCCCAAAATTCAGTTATCTAAATGGTGGTGTTTTCTTTGGTGTATTAGTCGCACATGGGTTTATGGGTTCCACACTGACATTAATATGGATAGGATTACTGCCCTCTCTTCCCGCTTTTGAACTTCTTGTCTTCCTCTCATATGTTGTGTGCAAGATTTGCTCAATCTGATCCACAGCCTGGAGATCCTCTACCTCTTCTTCATCACTCACCAAGCCTTCCCTCGCGACTACGACTCTCTTCTTTGTATTCACCTTGTATTGGTAGGGTACTCCATTGTGCGTATTTATAGCTGTCGCCATGATCCACTTGATATGGTCATCATCCATCATGATTGAGTCCAAGGGTTCCTCCTTCTTTCCTTTATCCACTCCTCCTTCCATTTCTCCTCTTCCTGTCAGTGCTTCCCCCGTACCCCCATGCACGCCGGGAAGTTTAGTTGTCTGACTCCATTGTCATTACACCTTTGTTGTATAGTAGTATCTTAAAAGAAGTATACAACGATATAATATACCTTCTTCGAGGCCCACATAGAAACTCTTGTTCCTCTACACTGTACGATTTCGCTGTATCTACTGCAAATTCTGTTATAAATCCTACTACGATACTGTCGAGCAAAAAATCTACTAGGCGGGTGAATTTTTTGTTCACATGCTATAACTGCTCAATTTGAACTGAGGTCCACTCTAACTGTCGAATTCAGTTTGTTGCGTGGTTATCCTTTAACCGCAATATCCACTACTGCAATAAGTGTGGAAAATCACAGAAAAAGACTTCATGCAAATCAGTAAACACATATTTCTTAAGATATTTGCACGATGTTACTCTAGGGTTTCTGTTATCTTTCTGCGCAAACTCCAGCTCTTTTGTCTTCAGCCAGATTTCGATCTCTACTTTTGTGGGATTCCACGGTCTCAACATCCCCTTTTAGCGACTCATTATTTTCATCTTCTCATCGTCCAATTCAGTATTCCCTTGACTCACCTTGTTATCCACAAATTTGGTCATTGTGATGATGTCATGATGATGTTATGATGATGGAAAATCAAGCTCTTTACCAAGAACACTTTCCTGAGAAAAGTTACAGTTGTCTTCTTCCAGAACTCACACTTTTGAAGAATGTTCGCAGGCAACTTATATATTATCCTGCGAGAATGCCTGATTCTTGCAGGCTACATTAAGCTGGGGTGTGAACTTCTCGCACTGTACTCATTGTTAGGGTGCGAACATGTTCTTAAAAGGGAAAAAGATAAAAATCTCGAACCTTCTAGAAAGGAATCTTCTAGAAGGGTGAGTTGGATTTCGAATGGTTATTCAGGTGCTGGCTTTCCAGATATCTTGGGATCATTCCCTATCCAAGTAACTAATCTATCTTCTCCTATATATTGAGGAGATTTCTCATGGAAAGGGTTAAGTGAAGTTAAGCAAGAAACAAGTTAGCAAGAGTTTGATTAGAGAATTAGTGCAAGACTGTATGGAGGACTGATGCTACAACAGCTAGAGACAACAACAAGGTCATCACAAGTGGTTGATTTTCTTCATGCATGAGCAAGTGTGTGTGTCAGAGCTAGGAGCCATCGAAAGGAGACCTATGACATCAAGGCTCATGTTGTAAATTTCACTTTCAATTAATTCAATACAACAATATGTCCCTTTCCCATAAAGATGATGTCACTTTATTACATAATTCCTTGATCATATGTATAGACTAGTTATTGAATATATTAATCTGTCGTTACTACGATTGGTTCGTTCTGTTGTGATCTGAACGAGACGAGAGCATTGGAGCAAAGCTTGGAACAACAAAGATCTAAGGAAAGCATTCATAAGGTATGTCCATAACCCTTATCTCTTAGTTCATTCAATAAGCTAGATCTAGGGAAAGTGTATTATTCTGTCATGCTTTGTTCTAGATCCAGGTGGATCTAGGGAGATCGGTTTGTGTCCGCACTCACGGATTTATCCTATAACAAAATTGGCGACTCCACTGGGGAAACATCCCTTTTTTCTTTATGGTTTTTGAATTTTTGTGGCCATTTTCTCTGTTTGCATTTTTCTCTTGATTTGTCAGTCTCTGAGTCTTCAGGATACCCTGAGAGACCTTCTGGGTCTATAAGCCAGTTTGAATTTTACTTGCTTTTTCAAAATTTTCATTAGTTTCAGGGATTCTCGCACTATGTCCATTGACAGCCTACGAGAACCTTGAAAGTTTGCACTCTGCATATATATTCCAGTGCGAACAGTTCGCATGTTGCATCAAAGTGGCTTGTGAGAACACCGTCTTCTCGCACTGTGTTCCACACTCGCCTGCGAACATATTTTTTGAAATTTTTGAATTCAATTTTTGACTCTATCAAATGCTCATATATGTTGATTTACACCTCTTTGGCTTACTGAATCAGTGACTCACATATCTTTTGCTTTAGTTGGCTTGTTGGAACTGATCTAGGTTTTCTAGGTTTTTTCTTGCCTTTGAAGCTTGACTTTCATTTCTTAGCTCTTGTTGGTATTTTCATTCTCTCTGACTTCTGGAGTTGAGTGTATCTGACTGG
>JZKD02S2313352.1:274876-292110 GCA_000966675.3 Picea glauca
GGGGTGTGAACTTCTCGCACTGTACTCATTGTTAGGGTGCGAACATGTTCTTAAAAGGGAAAAAGATAAAAATCTCGAACCTTCTAGAAAGGAATCTTCTAGAAGGGTGAGTTGGCTTTCGAATGGTTATTCAGGTGCTGGCTTTCTAGATATCTTGGGATCATTCCCTATCCAAGTAACTAATATATATTCTCATATATATTGAGGAGATTGCTCATGGAAAGGGTTAAGTGAAGTTAAGCAAGCAACAAGTTAGCAAGAGTTTGATTAGAGAATTAGTTCAAGACTGTATGGAGGACTGATGCTACAACAGCTAGAGACAACAGCAAGGTCATCACAAGTGGTTGATTTTCTTCATGCATGAGCAAGTGTGTGTGTCAGAGCTAGGAGCCATCGAAAGGAGACCTATGAAATCAAGGCTCAGGTTGTAAGTTTTACTTTCAATTAATTCAATACAGCAATATGTCCCTTTCCCATAAAGATGATGTCACTTTATTACATAATTCCTTGATCATATGTATAGACTAGTTATTGAATATATTAATCTGTCGTTACTTCGATTGGTTCGTTTTGTTGTGATTTGAACGGGACACGAGCATTGGATAAAATCTTGGAACAACAGAGATCTAAGGAAAGCGTTCATAAGGTATGTCCATAACCCTTATCTCTTAGTTCATTCAATAAGCTAGATCTAGGGAAAGTGTATTATTCTATCCTGTTTTGTTCTAGATCCAGGTGGATCTAGGGAGATCGGTTTGTGTCCGCACTCACGGATTTATCCTATAACACACCTTCCGCAGATATTATAAATTTTCAACAGATCCCATCTACTCAATCCTATACTATTCCAACCAATGGCAATACAACCATTGTTTGTTTATAGTTTATACGTCTGATTTTATTTCTTTATCTTGAGTGACCCAAGGTTCATATCTATTGGGGTTCCAACAAAGCCTCTAAAACTATTGGTCCTCCTGGTAAAATAGAAGGAAACACAACGCATAGAGTGCAATGCGCACTCTCACTCGAGATAGTCTTAATGGGTGACTGCAATACTCAAGTGTTTGTAGTCCAAGATTGAGTGGAGATATGAGAAGTGTGTGTTGAGAGTTCTCTTTAACTTATTAACACAATAAACTGTCATTCACGATTATTCATGGAATATAATCAACTCATTCAGTTAGCATATCAACAACTACTTAAAACAGTAAGGAAACACATGCATTCAATCACATAACACATGTTTTACCGTGGTTCACCCCCTAGGCTATGTTCACAAATATCTGGCTCTTAATCTCTTTTATTATAGCAGTTCCAAAACTACAACGCCGCACGCTTTAAAACTCCTCTCAGTCAGGTTGAAATCTATTATGAGGCGGACTAGATCGCACTAGGCTCCTTAGCCTACAATCTAACCCTCAAGATCCACCCTCCTTACTCCTCTCCAACTCAACAACTTACAAAATTAGGTCGTATAGAAAAATGTTACAACTAGCCATGAAAACATGACTCCTCCTTTAGACTCTCTATATCCGCCTCTATCTCTCATTCTAGCCTCTCTGGTCTCTTCCCTTAGACATAGGTATCTATATTTATATATTTTTGGCTCACCAACCATTACAATGTATTTCAAAACCCTAACCCTGGCATCGTTAGGTCTTCCATTCATGCGCGCATCTTGCTTTTCCTTCCAATTATCGCTTTCTTAGTGCATGCCTTCCTTCCCAAAATAGCCTTTATTTCTGCTTTGGCCTACTTACAACAGTCACCAACCTCTGCTAGTCACATTGGAGACCTGTCACTAGCCTCTGCGAATTATACCGGGGAAAAGAAATCAACCTTTGTGAGTTATGCTGGGGAAAAGCAAACATCCTCTGCAAGTCATGCTGGAAGCACAAGTCTAGTCACTACGAGTCATACTGGCACTGAGTCACCAACCTCTACTAGTCATGTTGGAGACTCGTCACCACTCTCTAGGAGTCATGCTGGGGACAAGCAACCATCCATTGCGAGTCACGCTGGAAGCACAAGTCCGACCACTGCAAGTCATGTTGGGGGAACGAGTCTAGTCACTGCTAGTCATATTAGACAAACGTCACCAACCTCTACAATTCATGTTGGATATCAACACCTAGTCGCTGCAAGTCATTCTAGGGGAAACCCACTGATCACTGAAAGTCATGTTGAGGGAATTGATATGATTGAGAATCCTAGATGTATAGGACGTAAGCCATAGTTCCCTTGTAAGCCTTTCAAAGGAGATCACCTTACTCATTTGTGACCTGTTATTGTCATGGTACAAAGAGAGTGGTCCTTATCTAAAGGCCCTTCTAGTTATGTGTCGTCTTTGGTTTCCTAACAATCTAATCAATCATTGGTTGATGAAGTGATTGTGCCAATCTCATCTTCGATTGATAACAGTCTCGTTTTGGGGGGTGATGCATCTCTTGACCATGTTTTCTCACATCCTATTCCACCAGTGGTAGAGGAAGTGGTCGCACTAATGCAATCTTCAGCCAATCCCACTCTTCTCTTAGAGAGTGACCAGTATTCGAAGGTGGTCGAGCCAATGCAATCTTCAACTGATCCCACTCTTCTTTTGGGGAGTGATGCATCTTTCTACTATGTCTTTAGAATTTCTAGTTCAGTACCTTCTGAAGAAGGGGGCATTCCTCTTTCTTCGAGTACGCTCCCTCCAAGTCCTAGGATGGTTTTCTTTGATTGGAATGATCTTGTGGAGCCTCACCTTCCTTCTTCTTCACCTTTCCATATAATGGTTTTGGTTGATTCTTTGTTAAAATGCGTTCGCCGATGTGTTATAGATGAAGGATCCTCTACAAGTATTTTATCCTCGAATTGGAAAACTTTGGGTTCTTCCAAGCTTGTGTTAGTTACTAGTGAGTTGTTGGTTTTCGATAGAAGATCTAGTGAATGTTTGGGGATTCTTCCTCAGTTTCCTATCACATTAGGTGGAAAGACTGTCCTAGTCGATATTTTAGTGGTGCCAGGCCCTTTAGACTTCAATATGCTTCTGGGGTGTGATTATGTTTATGCTATGAAATATGTGGTGTCTACGCTCTTTTGTGTGATGCATTTCCCTCACAACGGCAGCATTGTCACTATTGATCAACTTTCATCTGATAATCACCATCCTAGTTTGATTTCAGCTTAGGTTTCCCCTTTGTGTGGTTCTAGTGTTCAAGCAAACTCTTCCCCTCCATGAGTGAATTAAGTGGCGTCTTATACTCATTGTTCAATTGCTCCTGAGATGAGATCTTTACAATTATGGTCTCCTTCTCGAGACAAGGTCTCAACAATTAATGAGGTGTTTTATCTAATGGGGGCACAAGAAATACATGTGTTATATTCTTTGCACGACTACTTTGAGAGTTCGCTACATTGTGCTAGGCGCATGGGGGGGTTTTGGGGGTGGGGCGCCATGCCCACCCTTTGCGGGTTCCGGGGAAACGCCCCTGGGAATTTTTTTCCTCGAGAATCATGTTTCATTTTTGCCTCATTTTTCGTGTCCATTGTTGGGTGGTTTTTCGGCACATGGTTTTTTGCTGATGGTTTTCTATTTCCGGTTAAGGAATTCGGGTTGTTGACTAATCTAGGTCATTGGGTTAGGGTTTTGGATGCCACTGGATCCTATATGTATATTGTATTGTAAACAATGTATGAGGTGAATGAATATATAATATGTTGGTTTTCCCAGTTTGGGTTTCTAGGGGAATAATCTCTGTGTAATGTGTGTATTTGTCATTGTATCTTTTATGTTCTTTTACTGAAAATTTATTTGCAGTAAATAATTGTACAAGGTTAAAAGATACACTCTTGAGTCTCATATTACTATTTGTGAGACCTCAAGCCCTGGTATTTGTGTGTTGTCGAGACCCGGTTTCATGGATGTTGAGTTGCCTTCAGATGAGGCTATCCTTGAAGCTATGATTATGGATTTTCGACCTCTTCTTGAACTGGAGAATTTACAGGTTGGTTACAAAGAAACCCTTGGCCCGAGCCTAGTAATTTTCTCTACTTGGAGAACTACTATGCATATACCACAAGGCTATGTGGTGCTCTGTACATATTGTACTCTTAGGGTTTCTTGTTTTCAAGTTCTATATCCCATATCACATGTTTTTATTAGAGGTTTCTATTGGAATTATTAACTTATGGGTAAGTGTTTTTGGTCTTATATACATGAATTTGGAGAGATTTTCTTTGGTACCTTTTCATTCCATGTCGATTCGTTCTGACAGGTAATGACCTCGAAACTGGCATATAGGTTATATTTTCCCCTTCATGCATTTTTGCATTATCTTTTTATTGTTTCATTTTTTCTTTAAGATTGACCCCATTGAGTTGCGACATGGAACATTCTTTGTTGTTAAGAAGTGTTGTAATTCACATGGTATAACCTACCATTCATGGGTGCCCTAGTTTACAACCTCGTTCACAGTTTGGCGCCCATGCTAAAATAATTTCATAGGATTCAGAGTCATGTTTAGTCCTGCCATGACTTTGCATTGAAGTTGCATATCTTCTTCTGAATATTTTTTTGGCCATTACCTACAGGACTCCCTCTAACATATGTTGCTACATATGCCAACATTTTTTCAGACTCTTCAACAGGTATTGTGTTCTTTACTGTCATATAACATAGGTTCCATCTCGCGTACAAAATGCACTTATCTTTCAGTTTCAATCACATATCTACCATAGAGTCAACCCCATTCGTTCACGACATTACACCTACAAGATTCTTTAAAGGTGTCATTTACAGATGGTAGAGCTTACCTCTTCATGGGTGTCCTAGTTAGTACCTCACTGGCCTTTTTGACACCCATGTTGCAATTTTTTTTGTAGGCTTTGAAGCCTTGTTTGGTCCCTCCATGCCTTTGTGTTGAAGCCTCCTAAAATGAGCCTAACATGCTTGTAAGTAAGGTTAAGTAATGGCCAGGTAGGAGAAGACCTGACATGAGGAAGGTGGTTTCCCTGGTATGCATATATAAAAGGATAGTTGTTATGCTCTCTAATTATCCCAGGTAGGAATCCAACATAAGAGAGTCGACTATGTGCGAAGGTCTGCCCCACCCATCCTGGTTGATAGTGCGAAGGTCTGCCCAACCTGGTAAGTTAGCATGCCCATCCTGGTGTGCATAGATAAGTGTGCCTTGGTATGCACGAATAGATAGTGTGAAGGTCTTCCCCTTCCTCTCAATATTTTTCTGGTTAACTTACCTACAAGGCTTCCAAAATTTTGTTGAGTTGTAACTGCATTTCATATTGACCACTCATGCTTCTAGGCCTATTGCTGGTTTCATATTGTTGTTGTTGAACCATTTGCTTATGCATTCCTACTTAGTTGCTAGCCTTGCAATTTATGCGCTTGTGACTCAATACCTTGATCCTTAGAGGAGACATTCCCCTTAGTGTCCTTATCCTGCACATGCTTCCTTGCATTGAGCATGGATATGTTCCTTACATTTTGGAACTAGTTTGCTTTCCCGCGACACTCGTTTTTTCCATTGTACTTTAGCATTCTTTTATTCCTTTTTAGGATTTAATAACATGAAAAAGACAAAAAAAATAAAACGAAGGGGGGAAAGCGTCTATCTCTTTATTTGGAAGCAAGTTTTCACCCTTGAATAAAGTTCAATCTTTGAGTCAGTATATCACTATTTTGGGTTTCGTATGGATTTAGGAGAATTTTCTCATTGTTGAGTATAATCTTCATCGATTGGTTATTCTTCTAGTAATATGGAGTGTATGTTGATGCCTCCTATATCACATATGTATCACAATTTGATATCCATGTTTCCCAAGTCACATAATGTGTCATTCTTTTGTTCAAGGGAATTTTCAGCCTAAGTTGACCATTATGCAGAAATCCTTGACTTTCCAAGTAAGCCTTCCCATGTCAATCAAGTACATCTTAGTTTCACAAGTATCTTTGTATTTCACTCGTGCTAGTATAGAAGGTCCCCATTGACTTCTTTCTTGCGGGTCTTCTCTTATCGACTACAACTCATTTCTTTGAGAGTATGACCTAGAGTTGAACCCTGGGCTTATTTCCATCATTGATAGGTGACCTTGCACTCAGTAGATGAAAAACCATCATTGGTCACTGACTGAGAGGTTTCCCTTGTGTTTGACGTCAACAATAATCATCACACATAGGGATTTCTGTGGTACCTTGGTTTCCATTTGAACCCATTTGCAGATTCCTCATATTTTTCAGTAGTCTTCATCATTGGACACTATTCAGAGTCTCTGTCATGCACTATTCCATTTGGTACATTCCAGAGTCATACCTCGGTGTGGTCCTTACAATATTTTTGTTCGAGTCCTTCCAAATCTTTGGCCTGCTTCTACTCCTCGTGTTGGATGATGGGGGATGCCTTAATGCCCTCCTTCCAGCAGATCTATTCATTTTGAAGTCATCACAACTTTCTTTGGGACAGGTATCTATAGTCATTTTCAATACCTTGGGGCTTGCAGTCATCAGTGGTAGGTTCCCTCACTATTGATAGTGGGAATACATCAATGTCCCCTGATCGATAGATTCTATTAGGTGTTTGATATCGACTCATTTATTCACACTTGTTATATTGTACTAGGTACCTTGATGCTCATTATCATCATCAATGGGTTGTCTTGTGTTTGTTAAAAATATACATCAATGACTAGTAATCAAACAGTGTCTAACTGTGTTCTATTTCAACACATTTATTCACATAGTATAGACTTGTACCACGACAAATCATTTTGAATACTTTGGTGAAGTATGAGCATAACATCTTTTGTGATCCTACCTGACCTATATTGATTGTACCACCCCACATACATTGGTACTTGTATAGGATCAATTTGTTCACTTCATTGTCTCCAAATATCCTCTGATTTGATTTTGAGACATAGCTCCATTGTGTATCCATTTGTGGCTATGATCTACATTTGCATGGATCCATCTTGTATAGTTTTCATGGCCATGGACATCATTTATGCTTTCATTACTCATGTATCCACAGTGTACTTGGTTTAGCGGCCATTCTTACATCATTCCTAAGCATGGGTATGCATGACTCAAGAAGAGAATACTCTTACTTGATTTATAATGATGGTTCTATTCTTGGAATAGTTGTTTGGGAACTTTAGTAGGACTTACTTCAATACATCCTTGCCTCTCAGAGTTATAGTGTATTTCAACCATCAATTGCTCTTCTGACCTCACACATTAGGGGGCATCTGTTATACCACAAATTGCCACACCAAATTACATTTTTGAGATGGCCTAGTCCATTCCCTAGCTTGCATACTTAAATCCCACTCTCCTTCATCAAAATAATCCAAAAAACAATACTTTTGTTTCCATATGCTATTCACCCATTTGATAATTGCATATATATGCTATTTTCCAGTGTACAAAACATGTATACCATAAATTTTGTGAAAGAAATAAAAATATTCCACATTTTCGGGTGGGGTTTTCAGTTTGGCCTATTCTAAAAATTCCATTGGTACATGTCAGAATGCACTAAGGTACCTTGACACTCATTTTCATTTTCGGTGAGTTGTCACACATTGGTTAACGACATTCATCAATGGTTGATAACCCAACGAATTATTTCCATGTTTGATTTCAAAACATTTATTCACATGGACATAATTGTACCAAAGATTCAGATATAGATGAAGACTATATGGTTTCATAGCACTGGCAATGATTTGAAGCTTTCAGAATTGTGCAAATAAAAAGGGAATGTGAAACAATGCAGTTGAACTATAACATACCCCTGACCACCAACAGGTCGGGGAATGTCACTACTTAGACACTTAACTTAGTTCTGACAACATATTGTAACGCCCCAGTATTCAACTGAGCTATGTCACATAAATTTTTCTCTTCAAATACGTATATACACACACATACATACATACATATTGAACTGCATGCAATTAAACATATACGTACAATGCTCTAGCGGAAGCTTCACATATAAAGCATAAACAAACAATTGCATTCTATAAATATACGATTTTCAGGCTGAATTAATAGTAAACACAGACATGCAACGTATACAGGGGTATACCCTTAACATATAGACAATTATGATCACACAGGCAGTAAAACCCACAAAATAACACATAAATCACAATGCAGCATGCAAATTCATCACATAACCGATACTTATCTTAGTAAGAATGTCACCAACTGCATGTAGACCGTCCACAAACCTCCTAACCTTAGACTACACTGTTCATCACTCTCAAAAGTGAGTCACCCCCGAGCTGGGACTAGACTCCACCTGGGAAAGGGATTCCTAACCAGGCTAAAGGTTCACGGTCAACCATAAAGACTCCCTCTCAGGTGTTCACTCAACCACAACCTACAACCTCTCCTTCCCCACATGCATGTCCCACCCAAGGAAGTGTGTCCCTTCTCTGCTCAATAGTCCTTCGGCTGCCCCACTTCCCTTCCAGAACTTCAGTAACAGGTTGGACCAAAACTCTCAGAGCACTGTAGACGCAGTTTAGCACCTTCAGGAAATCGATCCTCAACAATTCTCTCACTCAGAGAATTGCTCACGGGCCTAACAACCCGCCTCTTCAATCCCGCTCCCAAGCTGACAGGTACACTAACATGAATGGTTATCGATCTGGTCTAGGTACGGTGGTAGGAATATATGAGGTAGCTCAAGGACTGACAGATTGTATCTCAGATACTAGTTCTCTAGTCGAAGGAAAAATGGTAAGATTCCCCACAATTCTTTTTCCCCACAATGGTCGTTTCTTCCCCAAAGGAACTAAGTCTCAGAAATAAGTATGCATGTTTCCAACTTGACACTTGTCATGTTGGACGCTGCTCTTGATACACTTGTCCCCTACTTTAGGACTTAGGATAAATTAATTATCTGTACTTTATGTTTTTAAGAAATATTAATATAATATTTCTTTTCAGCTTTAAGCTCTCTAGCTTAACCTTGTTCTTAACTTTAGGCCCTCCCTTTCCCTATTTGGTGGAATATAGTCCCCCTTCTCTTTTATCATGGTCAGTTTGCGTGCAATGATGTATTTTTATATTAATCATGAGACATATACAAAATAGGCGCTCTAGCCTTTAACAATTAGGCGCTCTGGCCTAATTCCAAAACATAAGCATTTCGGCTTATAATACTGGCTCACCATCCTATAAGGCATATTATATACACAAAGGTTCACTGACCTTAATATTGAGCGCACTTTAGTTATTGCACGTGGTATCCGCTGACCTCAAGGTTGCACGCTCTTTAGTTACCGCGCGTGCATCCATTGTCTTTAAGGTTGCGTACAATTTAGTTACTGTGCGCGGTATCCAGAAATGTGCACACTACATCACTTTACTGCGCAGTATATGCACGCACCATGCCATGAAATGTGTATTACAAAAATGATGACTAAAAAACTCACTAGATTAAATATACTTGGATTACATTTGCATTTGTGTTCGATCGATGGACATTACAATCCCCCCCCTTATTTATGCACTGTCCTTAGTGCATCATGTACCGATATACAACAAAATTTTCATAATTTTTCAAAAATATGTGGGTATTCTGCCCACATTGCATCCTCATGATCCTAAGTAGCGTCTTCAAATCCGTACCAGCTCCATTGGACCTTTACAATCCCTATGGATCGATTCCGGATTTGTTTGATTTTCTGATCCAAAATACGCACTAGATGCACTTGGAAAGCACCTTCTTTCTCCACCTGAATAACATTCCAATCAATAACATGATTAACATCAGGTATGTATTTCTTTAGCAATGATACATGGAATACATTATGAATAGACATAGATGCAGGCAATGCAATCATATAAGCAACTGGACCAATCCTCTCTAGAATTTCAAATGGTCCACAAAATCTGGCTGCCAACTTGGCGCATCTTCCCAGCTTCAAGGAACTCCTGTTAGCTTTCACTTTCAAAAACATGATCACAAACTTTGAATTCTCTGTGGATTCTGTTTTTATCAGCATAAATTTGCTGTCTGTCTTGGGTAGCTTTCAAATTCTGGTTAATTTTTAACATTTGGTCCTCCATCTCCTTGAGCAACTCTGGCCCAACTACTGTTCTATCAGCTGGGTTATCCCAACTTACTGGAGTATTGCACCTTCTGCCGTAAAGTGCTTCAGATGGGCTCATCTTCAATGATGCCTGATACCCATTGTTGTAAGCGAATTTTACTAAATGTAGGTAGTCTTCCCATTTTGATGGTTTATCCATCACATACATTCTCAACATATCTTCTATCACTTTATTCACCCTCTCTGTTTGTCCATCAGTCTCAGGATGGTAAGTTGTACTAAAGTTTAGATTCATTCCAAATCCTTTGAACAATCCTTTCCAGAAATTCGAGGTGAATTTTGGGTCTCTGCCAGACACAATCATTTTTGGAATTCCATGCAATTGTGCCACTTCCTTCATGAAAATATCAACAACATCTGATGCCTTGTGAGTAGTTTTTAGTGGAATAAAATGAGCAACTTTTGTAATCTTGTCCACCACTACCATGATTGAATCATGTATCTTTCCTGTTCTGGGAAATCCCGTAATAAAATCCATTGTCACCACTTCCCACTTCCATTCAGAAATGGGCAAAGGTTGCAACAATCTTGTTGGGTGCCTATGCTCCGTTTTAACTTTCTGGCATTCCATACACCTAGTGATGTATTCTGCAATTTCTCTCTTCATACTTGGCCAAAAGTATTGGCTCTTGACCACTACTACGGTTTTCTGATATCCAGGGTGTCCTGCATAAGGAACATTATGCATCTCATGCAAAATTATATGTTTCAAGTCCTGGACATTTGGTACAAAAATTCTGTTCTTATGCAGCAATATTCCATCTATTCCCAACTTATAAATATCCATCTTATGTGGTGTCTTGCCTTGCTGTAATTTTGCTATCAATTCTTTGTATTGAAAGTCTGTATTTGCAGCCTCCAGAATTTTTCTTTTAACAACAATTTGATATATGCTGATGGCTATAGCATGAAGCTCATGCACCCTCCTGCTGAGTGCATCTGCCACTTTATTTTCTTTCCCTTTGATATGCTTTATGTCAAAGTCATATTCACTTAGAAATTCTAACCATTTGCTTTGCTTAGCATTTAGATTTGGCTGATCAAATAAATATTTCAGACCATTGTGGTCTGTTCTTAGCTCAAACCTTTTTTCCCATGAGGTAGTGTCTCCATTTCCTCAGGGCATGCACTATGGCTGCCAACTCCAAATCATGAGTGGCATAGTTTCTTTCATGCTCCTTCAACTTCCTTGATTCATAACATATCACAAATCCATTTTGACTGAGGACTCCACCAAGTCCTTCATTACATGCATTTGTGCATACAATGAAATCTTCATTTGGGTCTGCAATCCTTAGTATTGGAGCACTTGTCAATAATTGTTTCAAATATTGGAAACTCCTTTCAAAGTCCGACGTCCAATGAAACTTCATACCCTTTCTTTGCAAGGAAGTGATTGGGTGTGCTATCTTTGAGAATCCTCCAATGAATATTCTGTAGTAGCTTGCAAGGCCCATGAATGATCTGACCTCTATCACATTATTTGGTGTTGACCATTCTCTAATGGCTTCAATATTCTCAGGGTCCACTGCTATCCCATCTTTTGAGATGATATGCCCCAAATAATGAATTTTTTTCTGATAAAACGAGCACTTGCTCAATTTGGCATACAACTGATGCTCCCTTAATACTTGCAACACCATCCTCAAATGATGTTCATGCTCTTATTTTGTCTTAGAGTATATAAGAATGTCATCCAAAAATACAATGACAAACTTGTCTAAATATTCTCGGAAAACACCATTCATTAAGCACATGAAAACAACTGGTGCATTTGACAACCCAAATGGCACCACTGTGAACTCATAATGATCATATCTTGTCCTGAAGGCTGTCTTGTTGATATCTTCCTCCTTAATTCTTACCTGATGGTATCCCGATCTGAGATCTATCTTTGAAAAGATCTTTGCATCCTTCAATTGATCAAACAGATCATCGATCCTTGGTAGAGGATACTTGTTCTTTACAATCACTTTATTCAATTATATGAAATCAATGCACAATCTTAACGTTCCATCTTTCTTTTTCACAAACAAGACTGGGTCACCCCAAGGTGACACACTTGGGCGTATATACCCCTTCTTCAGAAGTTCTTCAAGCTGAATTTGCAACTCTTTCAATTCTGGTGTACTCATTTTGTAAGGAGTCTTTGACACGAGAGCTGCTCTTGGTGTCAGATTTATAGAAAAATCAATGTCTCTCTTTGGGGGTAGTCCTGGTACTTCCTTGAATACATCTTCAAACTCTTTCAGGACTGCATAATCCTCCAAATTTGGCACCTTGTCTTTAGGTGTCTCCTCCATATGAGCTGCAATTATTTGACATCCTCTTCTATAACATTTCTTTAGCTGCAATGCTGAAATTTATCTAACGGTTATTGCCCTGGGAATTCCCTGCACTTTCTTTTGGTTCCCTTCTTCATCCAAGCAAGTGAATGCTTTGTTATGACAATCCAATAGAGCATGATGTGGGTCCAACTAATCCATCCCAATTAAACAATCATAGGAACATAAGGGTAAGATATTCAAATTTGCCTTGGTGTTTAGTCCGTTCATGTCCATGAGACATGACTTAACCATCTCATTAACCTTTCTTTTGGCTCCTGTAGCCAACTGTACCAAGCAAGATTTTCCATGCTTGTTTCTTGGCAATTGCAAACTTTCTACCATATTAGGGTCTATATAACTATGAATAGCTCCTGAATCAATTAAAATAGCGATGGTTTGGTTGTTAATCATACCTTCCACTTCAATCATGTGTGACTGATATTATTCTTGCTTGTTATCTAGGGCTGCATAGATTCTTGACATATTTCTTCCCATGTCTTCCACTATATCATCTTGCCGTACATTATAAATAGTCCTTCCTTTTTCACCTCTGTGAGGAAAATATCTGAATCTATGATCTCCTTTACAACTCCAACATTGAATAGGTGGCTGCCTTTGCCTTTGGCCTTCTGCCTCTATCATTTTGGGCTCTTTAGGAGTTTGTGGTCCCTGTGGACTATTTCTGAAGAATGATGGTTTAAATCCTTTCTTCCTTTGATCCACCTTGAACTTCTTTTTGTCTTCCCAAGCTTTTTGGAAAGTTGGCCTTGCTTTCTGCTGATCATATAGACATTTATCTCGCCTTATGGTCTCTTCCAATGTCTTGGGATCATCATGTTGTATTTTGTCACCGATGAATGCTGGCAATCCACTCAAATACCTTTGAATTTTAACTGTCTCATCCTTGATGAAGGAGATGTACTTCAGTAGTTCTAGGAATCTTCTTTCATATTCATCTATGGTCATGCTTCCAAGTTTGAGTTCAAAGAACTCTTTCATTTTCTTGTCATAATACCTCTTAGTCAAGTATTTCTTCTCAAAATACTTCTTAAATTCCCTCCAAGTAACGCTCTTCTCTTTAATGTGTTGTACCTGCACAAGCTGATCCCACCACATGGATGCCTTTCCTTTGAGTTGATAGATAGAAATTCTACCTTCTGCATGAGAAGAATATTTGTGTAATTGAAAATACTTTCTCATGCCCAACAACCATGTTTCTGCATCTTCATCCTTCTTGTGTTCACCATCAAATGTAGGAGGTTTGATTTTGTTCATTTCTCCTCGTATCTCATCCACCCCAGACCTCTTATGTTGTCTGACAGGGGATGGACTTATGCTGCTATCTACTGTTTTATTGGAATGCTTCGGGGAGTGATGGTGGTGTCTGCTAACATTTCATGATTTATTTTTCTCATTCGAAGGTTTGTGACTTCCAGATTTGCTTGATTCACTTTCTTTTTCCAATTTCTTTTCTATTCTATTCAGACTTTGCAATAACTTCATGTTGAAGTCATCCTGCTGCTCTTTGGCTCTCATAAGCCTTTCATTATCAGCTTTATGGCTTTGGGCATCCTTTTGCAATTTTTTAATGGTCTCTACCATATTAAGGTTTTCATCCCTTTCCTCTCCATGTCCATTGGAGTTTGTTCCTTCAATGTCCAAATGGACATTCATCCCTCTGCTCTCATCTTGTTGAATATAATTTTCTCGTGTCTCTTCCATTCCTATGGATTCGATACTTAATATGATCTGATCTAGTTGTTGTTAATTATGCAAAATTTGCAGCCATTAAAACTTATTAGGTTAACTAAATCAACAATCCATGAGAAATATGAACTATTTTGGCTCAATAAATATATCAGAATTATCTTTTCTGATTTTTTGGTGTTGCCACCATGACAACTCTTAGACAAGACCCAAGTTTTGAGAACTTAGCAAGAACTACATCATCACGCAGAGATACATCGGGTGAAAGGTGGTTTGCCGAAACCACTTTTGCATAAGTTTCAATGTCACATGCTTCAATATGTCAAATCCACCATTCGTGGGACGGGTGACGGTTAGTCAGATCACTCCGTCTCATTTGCTCGTACATTACGGTCATTTGAAGTTAGGTGAACGCCGCCATGTAATGAACTCAAAAAGTGTAATCATTTGAAATGGATTAGTCGAGCATGGAAACCCATTACACTTGTGCGCATGTCTGTCAGTGATTCATGATTGAGGCTCTATAATTACCAACTCTTGGGTATGGAAGCATCATCTTATCCATCGACGAGCAATCTCCAAACTGGTTCAACTTCTCATCTCTGCAAAAGTATTTAAGTGTCCATAAAATGAAGTTATATGGACCTGGTTAAATCCAATGAGACTGGTTATTCGGGAAACATGCTAAATTTTCCTGCGAGTATGAAGGAAAAGGTAGTCGCGCAGACACTGGTGACTAAATTTCACACAGTACCTATTACTGATTCGAGATTGGAAATCAGGCTAAATCCAATCACGAGAGATCTGGTTATCAACAAACCAACTGCTAAGAAGAAACGAAGCAAGTGGCAGAAGAAAGAACCCATCGCTGAAGTGGCTGAGAGTGTTGGAGAGAATCAACCGATCTGGTTAGATTCTTTAAAGGAGGAGCTAGCTAAGCTGAAATGAGCCCTCAAATACAATTGAGTATATTTCAACAATTTTTGGACAGATGATAGCAGAGGTAAGGAAGCTCCGGAGATGATAGACCTGCTCTTGTACAGTCTCTTTGAATAGGGCCACTGCTGTTTTGAATCATCCCCTTTTGTAATTTTGGATTTTAAATGAATATATAAGCGCAGAAGTGGATTTTGTACTGCTTATGACAGGATTCCAACTGATGGTGTTATGAATCTCGTTTCCTTTAATATTATGTGTCTTCTTGCAACTTATATTTCACTTTCAACTGTTTGAATAAAACTCATAATTCATCTCACTTGCTTGACTTATTTTAAATAATACTTCAACGTCGTTGTGTATTCCTCTTTCTTTGAATACTATGTAAATTTTCGATTAAACTCAGGCTCGTCATCTTAATTAGCCTTTCAAACGATTTTGCGTGCATAAAAATTCAACCAGTGTACCTTTATTTATTGTGCAAACGACTTTATAAGGTAAATCATGTTTCCGCGCACCTGTATCTGCTATACATTTCCTCTTTGTTGCGCCAATAACTTGCACGCACTACTTCTGCATTGCGCGTCAATATCCACTGCGCACTGTTTCTGTATCACACTCAGATATTCCACATGCATTTCTCTCTATGCATTGCACCGTGCTAAAGTTCAATATGCCTTACCACGTATAATAATCTGTATGCCTCATCGAGTACTCTGTCTTTACCGCGCACAACTACTTGCGCGCACCCTTGCCTGCACTGTAGTGATACAACTCATACTCCTACTGTGTGCACACCAACCAAACTTCACTGTGCCTTACAATACTGCGCACACCACATGCACCTTTACTATGTGTATGCACTTCGCGCAATGCTAAATTTAGCATGCACATCCCTACATATTATTCTTCCGCGTGGTGGCTCAATTTTCCATAAACACAATATACTGTATACCATACTGTAATCGATATCATACTGTAATCTCATCTCCATGCGAATGGTTTGGCCCATTCAGGCTCAGTGTCGAAAACTAACGCTCTGATACCATACTGTAACATACCCTCGACCACCAACAGGCCGGGGAATGTCACTACTCAGACACTTAACTTAGTTCTGACAACATATTGTAACGCCCCAATATTCAACTGAGCTATGTCACATAACTTTTTCTCTTCAAATACGTATACACAGGCATACATACATATTGAACTGCATGCAATTAAACATATACATACAATGCTCTAGCGGAAGCTTATCATATAAAGCATAAACAAACAATTGCATTATGTAAATATACGGTTTCAGAATGAATTAATAGTAAACACAAACATGCAACATATACAGGGGTATACCCTTAAACATACAAACAATTATGCTCACACAAGCAATACAACCCATAAAATAACACATAAATGACAATGCAACATGTAAATTCATCACATAACCGATACTTATCTTGTTAAGAATGTCACCAACTGTGTGCAGACCGTCCACGAACCTTCCAACCTTAGACTACACTGTTCATCACTCTCAATAGTGAGTCATCCCCGAGATGGGACTAGACTCCACCCAGGAAAGGGATTCCTAACCAGGCTAAAGGTTCACAGTCAACCGGAAATACTCCCTCTTAGGTGTTCACTCAAACACAATCTACAACCTCTCCTTCCCCACATGCCTGTCCCACCCAAGGAAGTGTGCCCCTTCTTTGCTCAACAGTCCTTCGACTGCCCCACTTCCCTTCCAGGCCTGACAACGCTCCTCTTCAATCTCACTCCCAAGATGATAGGTACACCAACATGAATGGTTATCGATCTGGTATGGGTACAGTGGTAGGAAGATACAAGGTAGTTCAATGACTGACAGATTGTATCCCAAATACTGGTTCTCTGGTCGAAGGAAAAATGGTAAGATTCCCCGCAATTCTTTTTCCCCACAATGGCTGATTCTTCCCCAAAGGAACTAAGTCTCGACAATAAGTATGCATGTTTCTAACTTGACACTTGTCATGTTGGAAGTTGCTCTTGATACACTTGTCCCCTACTTTAGGACTTAGGATAAATCAATTATCTGTACTTTATGTTTTTAAGAAATATTAATATAATATTTCTTTTCGGCTTTAAGTTCTCTAGCTT
>JZKD02S2313352.1:325653-356364 GCA_000966675.3 Picea glauca
AGTGAGTATGTATACTATGTTTCTTTTATTGATGAATATTCTCACAAAACCTGGGTTTACTTTTTGAAATCAAAAGATGAAGTGTTTAGTAAATTCAAGGAATTCAAAGCCTTGATAGAGAATCTCTTTTAAAGAAAGATCAAGATACTCAGGCCAGATAATGGAGAAGAATACACCTCAAAAGAGTTTGCATAATTTTTCGAAGAGGTTGGGATCAAGAGGGATCTCACCACTCCCTACAATCCTCAACAAAATGGTGTAGCAGAAAGAAAGAACATAACTATAATGGAAGTAGTGAAGACTATGATCCATGATCAAGATCTTCCAATGCACTTATGGGCAGAAGCAACAAAAACAATAGTATATGTACAAAACATATTTTCCCATAGTGCACTTGGGTTCAAGACCCCTGAAGAGATGTTCTCTGGAAAGAAGCCAGAAGTAAGCCATCTCAAAATATTTGGCCGTCCAGTAGTTTTACATATTCTGAAAGAGAAGAGAACCAAGATGGACCCTTCAGGAAAGAAGGGAATATTTTTTGGATACTGTGAGGTCTCCAAGGCCTTCAGAGTTTGTATACCAGGTTGCCATCATATTGAGATACACAGGGATGCAAACTTTGATGAATATGAAAGACTCAAGAAATCAAGAAGATGACATCTTGAAGAAGTATATGAAGAATAACTTGTGGCTCCTAGAGTTGCAGAACCAGTGAGGGAAGTCATAACTTCCCTTGATGAGGAGATTCTAGAAGATCATGACATAATAGAATCCCAAGAACTTCCCCAGATGACAATCTCCCACAAGAGAAAGCTAGCCTAGGCAAGGGAACTTATTCAAGATGAAGAGAAGTATGGTTCCCCCGAAGGAACCATGAGACAAGTCAAGAAACCCAAGCCATTCTCTAGTTATATGGCTTTGTTGTGTGATCTCTTAGAGAAGGAGCCTACTTTCTTTGAAGAAGCCATTCAAAAGAAAGAATGGGTAGATTCCATGACAGAAGAATACCAATCCATTATAAATAATGATGTATGATAAATAGTTCCTAGACCAAAGAGAAAGGATGTGGTATCTTCCTAATGGATTTTCAAAATAAAACATGTTGCTGATGGAAGTATTGAGAAATATAAATCAAGGTTTGTTGCTCGTGGATTTTCTCAAAAGGAAGGAATTGAATATGAAGAGACGTTTTCTCCTATAGCAAGATACACTTCAATCAAAACCATCATATCTCTTGCAGCTAAGATGAAGTGGAAGTTACACCAGATGGACGTGAAAACAACTTTCTTGAATGGTGTCATTGAAGAAGAAGTGTATATAGAACAACCTCAATGGTTTGAAGCTAAAGACATGAAGACTCATGTCTGCAAGTTGAAGAAGGCTCTATACATATTGAATCAAGCTCCTAGAGCTTGGTATGGAAGGATTGATAGTTTCCTGACGAGCTTGGGCTTTACCAAGAGTAAAGTTGATTCTAACCTTTAATTCAAGGTTATGAATG
This sequence comes from Picea glauca, assembly GCA_000966675.3. Taxonomy (NCBI): domain Eukaryota; kingdom Viridiplantae; phylum Streptophyta; class Pinopsida; order Pinales; family Pinaceae; genus Picea; species Picea glauca. The sequence continues at coordinate 327,155 of JZKD02S2313352.1, forward strand.
ATGAGCCTGTTATATTGTTGTTGTATGTGGATGACTTATTCTTAACTGGAGAAGAAAATCTCATCATTGATTGTAAGAAGAAGCTCGTTGCAGATATTGAGATGAAAGACCTTGGCCTAATGCACCATTTCTTAGGTCTTGAGGTCTGGTAGAGCCCATAGAAGATATTCATTAACCATGGGAAGTATGCAGTTGCAATATTGAAGAGATTTGATATGTTGGAGTGAAAATCCATGAATACACCCATGGAAACAAAGTTGAAGCTCCTGGTTGACACTTCGTTAGAATTGATTGATGTTATGTTGTACAGACATATCATTGGATCGTTGATGTATCTGATGAACACCAGACCATATACATGTTTTGATGTGAACAACTTGAGTCAATTTTTGGTAGAGCCTAGATGTGTTCACTTGATTGATGCAAAACATGTGATGAGGTACCTTAAGGGTACATTGGAGTGTGGTCTCATTTATAATGGAGATCATGACTTCAGACTGAGTGGTTATACTGATTCAAATTGGGTTGGAAGTGTCTCTGACAGAAAGAGCACTTTAGGATGTTGTTTCAGTTTGGGGTCAGCCATGATCTCATGGCAGAGTAGGAAGCAATCAAGAATTTCTCTCAACACGGCAGCAGAAGAATACATCACTGCATGTTCCACCAGTTGTAAATCCATATGGCTTCGGAAGTTGTTGACAGGTCTATTCAATCTAGAGATGGAAGCAACCTTGATCATATGTGATAACCAGAGTTGCATAAAGATGATAGAGAACCATGTGTTCCATGACAATTCAAAACACATAGAGATCTGATATCATTACATCCGTGATATGGTGTAGAGAGGAGCCATAAAGCTCCAGTATGTTAGCACGGAAGAGCAAGTTGCTGATGTGTTGACCAAGCCTCTATCTCATGTAAAGTTTGAGCACTTTCGAGATAAGATCAGTGTAGTCCAAAAGGACCTCCCTCAAAAGGGGGAATAGTGTTGTGATTCCAGCCTAGTGCTGAATATTTCTAGCTTCGTGCTGATGTTGTTGTGTTGTCAGCCTCATGCTAGAGATTTCTAGCCTCGTGCTGAATATTTCCAGCTTCATGCTGATGTTGTTGTGATTCCAGCCTCATGCTGAATATTTCCAGACTCGTGTTGATGTTGTTGTGATGCTAACCTCATGCTGATGTTGTTGAGATGCCAACTTTGTGCTGAATATTTCCATCCTAGTGATGATGTTGATGATGCTCCAACCTTCGTGTTGTGATGTTGTTGTTGTTGATGATGCTCCATCCCTTGTGCTGTGATATTTTTGTTGTTGATGTTGTATCAACCTTGTGCTGTTATTGATGATGATGTATTAGTGTTACAATAATCCATGTTGATGTAGATGATGATGATGCCATTCCAGCTCCCTGTTGTGAATGATGATATTGATGATGATAAAAAATTCCAATGATTTATAGATATGACAGTCAATGTTCTAGATGTTGTTGATGTTGTTTCCCTCTCTCTCTCTTGATGATGTTGTAGACTACCCTTCTTGTTAAGGGGGAGTGTTGAAATATTGTAACTGGAAAGAGTATTCTATTTATTATTGAGTTATTATTCATTATATCAATCCCCTTTTGTGGATTGATCATGTCGGGCATTGTAATTGACCAAATCCTCTTTTGTGGATTGGTCAAACCCTAAATATATTATGCAAATTGAGAAGTCGCCCCCCAGGAAATTTAAAGTGGTTTTAACCACTCAGAAGACAAGTTGGCCCTGCCCAGTAAAGAGACACCTTTCTCGCTCCTGCCCGCTTGTATAAATAAAGGAATCCAACACCTCATTTGATCACTCACTCAACTCACTCATCTAGTGTGCAAGTTTGAAGGAAGCTGTAGTTGCCAGTTGCTAGAAGAAGGAAGAGAGAGAGGTGCATTGCTCAGTGTTGGATATTCTCTAGTGTTTGGTTTATTGTCTTGGCATTGTATTGGCTATCTATAGTAAGGAAGTTTTTGCTGGGTTTTCTCCCCCATGAGGGTTTCGCAAGACAAATGTTGTGTATCTTGTGATTGTGTTTCTCTCAGTGATCCTATATATGCTATGGTTATCTAGTAAATTGAAAATAAACCTAATAATAGCTTAAACCTTAACAGTTAGTTCCAACAATGTGAGGAAGATAATGATCACATGCTAAATTCTTTATGCATCGAGCCATTAAAAATGTGAACATGTATGGCTGGTGAACAAATTGTATTAGCAACATGAGGGTCGGATGAGAGTGGACAATGAATGGGGGATTCAATGTACAAAGAATACCAGGCCTTGGCTCATGCAATTTAGGGTTAGGGTTGATAAAATGGTCAAATGGTCATGTGAGTTAGGGTTTTGCGCGATGAATGAAGTTGAGGTACTAACTCACAATACTAATCGACCTGTATTTTGACCAGCATGAAGAGCTGATGGGTAGTGGGTGCCTGATCCAAAAATGATCTTTTAAAGAATATGGTTAAGTTTATGCATGAGTTGATTTACCATTTAGGAATTAAGAGAATAATCTTAATGAAATAAGTTGAAGGAATATAAGAAGTAAAAACAACAAACCATAACACCAAGATTGTTAACGGAGTTCAACACAAGTTTTCCTACATCTCCGTGCCTTTATCTCAGTGGGGAAGGCTTCTTATTAATCTTCAATGATTTAAGAATAAAAAAGAAAGGCTTACATAACAACTCTTGAAACCATCTTTCAGATCTGCAACTTCTGGACAAAAACAAACATCACCATTGGCTAGAACAGGAAAATCTGAGACTTTTGAGTATAAAGTCAACTATGTTTGGATCGACATCTCAGGATCTAGAGGTATGTTCGGCTACTCGGATGCATAAACATAAGCCATATTCGGACTCCCCTCAAAATTCTGTAACTTTTGAGTATAAAGTTGACTTGCTTCTAAACAGCCCCTCAGGGCCTCTTCTCGAGACAAATCTCAATGCTACGCCCTGTCAAATCCGTACAGTCCGTACAATATCAATTTGCGTGCAAAAAATAACTAAATTTTCTTGATTTCCTCGCCCAGATAAATAAGCCAGACTCCTCCAAATTTAGCGACAGTTGCCAAAATTAGCGCCAGTTAGCCATATTTAGCGATATTCCGCCATATTTGGAGGATCTCCACCAAATTTGGTGGTAACCACCAGATTTTGCGGAACTGCCAGATTTGGCCTTCTAGAATCTGCCACATGGTGCCTCCTCATTGGGACACATGTCACCTTGCCATTAGCCCAAGCCACGTCGCTGCTGCACATTCATCTACCATGTGTCATCCATACAGACTGCCACATCATCATCCGTATGGTGCCATGTCATCATTAGTACAATGCCATGCCATCGTTAGTACAGTGCCACATCAGCATCTGTACAATTCCACATCATCATCCATACTATGCCATTTCATCGGTCGTACAATGCCATGTCACCATCCATATGATTCCACGTTGGCATCTGTACTTCCATGTGTCACCATGCCACGTCAACATCCGTACGGTGCCATGTGTCACTTTCGTACAATGCCATGTGTCACTGTCGTACTAGTCCAACTCAACCCAAAAACGTCGAATTTGACTGACATGTGTCAACTCCTGGTGCTGCCACATCATCATGTTGATGTCATCGTGATGTACTACTGACATCATCGTTGACTTTGATACGCTGACTTTGACTTTGACTTTGATAACTTCTGCATACACTCTCCATTTTCAGAAAAAAAATATATGGCCGAAATCGACACAACAAGCCCTACGCAATGGAGTTGGTTTCTTTCAATTCTGAGAACTTTGAAATTTTGGCCTTCCTATATCCATCACTAAGAACTTTTGGTCCTCCAAAAGGATATTAACTAGTCATCAAGTGTGGGAAAGGCCTCCCCACTTGTCCTTTGTCTTTAAACTGTCCTGTGCACCTGTCACATCATAATCAATTGCATAATAACCATGACAACTGAAACCATATTAATAGCCATTTGAACTCGTTCACATCTTACTGAATTCACTACCATCCATGTAGAAAACATTAGCAACGATAACATCATAAATACGACTGAAATTGAACGAATATGTTTGATTTGCTTGCACGACATTAACTTATCTTGAAGCAAAGTATGATTGAACTCCCATTCTACAACCATCTCATGTTCATTCTTAAGATTAACTGCTTTACTTGGCATAATTATAGGTGTATTGCTTGCATAATCTTCCTTCTTTAATTGTTCCATTGTTATAAGAGATTGATTTGTTTTTATGTGATGAACATGTATAACATATTCATTACCTCCTTTAGTTAAGTGATATTGATTTTGTTCCCTGTAGAAGATTGCTTTGTGATCATATAAATAAGGGATACCTAAGACCATTCCACATGTTTCTAGTGGCACCACATCACATGTTACTTCATCCACATACGTAGATGTAATTGCAAATTTTATGATACATTGCTTTGTTATGGGCAATTTATGATATTTTCTTATCCAATTTAGTGAATAGGGTTTGTGATGTATCTTAGTGTTTAATCCCAATTTCTTAACCACTTCTTTTGAAATTAAGTTATATTGAGATCCACTATCTATCAATGTGTTGATCTTAGTATGTTTCATTATGAACCTTATAAGAAACACTTTACTTCTTGAATCAAAATCATCACCAATTTTACCTGTCAAACCAACTGCTGTAATCTTAGACTCATCACCTGAATCATACCCTGAGTCTATTGGACATGTTATTGTTGCAACTTTTTGCTTCCCTTTCCTTTCTTTGAACCACTTTGGTCTTTTCTCTGGGTGCAATTGCCAACAATTCTCATCATTGTTCCCTTCGTTATCATAATCAAGATAGATAATACATAAAGAAATCTTTTATTTCATTCTAGTTCACCAAAGAGTCAATGTCTTTACAAAACTTCACACATAAATCTTGGACCAAAGTCAAACTTAGAAATCCCCGATGGAACATACAAAAGGACCTCTGATAGAAAACCAAAATTGAACTCTAAAAGCTGGATCATCTTGCCACAGGTTGCTGACCACTCAACTCTGCACAATAGCCTTTATCAATCATGAAAGTTAATTCACAAACAGACAAGCCTACGCAGACTATCAAAGATAGATCAACACCTCTGAAGAACAAGTGTCTAAATGATTTGATTAAACCCTGAATATTGATGTCTACAATAAGACCCTGCTATCACAAAAGAGAATTAGGCTATGATGAATATATGAATGAATGAAAGCTGAACTATCTCAACATAAACTCAAAGATAAAACCTTAGCATGCTTTGTGCTTCTATCCTCCCCTTGTTCCTCCCCTTCCTTTTTCCTTTAACAAGTTAGAATTGGTTGAAGTAGTTAAACCAACTCATTAATTAAGTTAATTAAAAGACTCAACTAACCTTAGTTAGGGGGACAAGTAGTAATTATAATAAGGGTCATAAATAAATAATAACTAGTATGTGAGACCCCTTGTTACTCCCTTTAGTTCGCAACCATCCTAATCATCATAATATAATCCATTAGTTAAGCAAACACACTTCCTTGTGCCTCCCATCAGCATAATTACTTTTGGCAATTTTAGCTCATAAAAGTTGGAATTATTTCAAAATAATACTCATATATTCAAAATAAAACATGCTGTCCAAAATCCCTGAAGTCAATCTGTTATTGCGGGGCTTGAAAAGGAGACCCTTCAGGCCTAAGTAGGGATGCTTCCTGCCCAATCCAACCGAAGAATCCTGCGTGTGTAAATGATTAGAAAATAGTCTCTTTGAATAGACATGCATGACAAATCTTAAAAATACGAAATAGATTTGGCTCAGAATGTATCAGGCTCATGTAATCCAATCCATACAAATTGTTCTAATGTTAATCAATGAGCAGAGGGGTGAAACAGTGTTCTGGGAAATGTGAGGGGTTTGTATTGGGAAAAAATATGATATGATGAAGGGGAGAATAAATGGTCACTGCTCAATGATAACAACAATCAACTGTAAATCAACCAAAAATAAATCTACTCAAGACACTGTCACTTCATCCACTTAACACATAAATTCTCTTGGATGTAATCAACATCAGAATAGGGGGTGAACAAAATGAATATGGGATATGTGAGGGGATTGTAATTAGCGTAAAATGAGAAAATGAAGAGGGAAAAATGTTTACTGTTCATGATATTAATAAAAAACTCCATAACATATTTTGCAATAAGAAAAATATCAACCAACAATCAGATGACTGAGTTCCATGTAAATTTGCCTAATTTCACTGCCCATTAATATCCAACACAGTGCCATTACAATAGAAGTATTTCACACAATTTGCAAGGGTTCTGTCCCTTTTATTTGTATGTCCTGCAATTTTAAAAGTCAACAACACACTCATTCCCAATCTGTAACTTTTAACATCCATCACCGCCATACAATTTACAAGTCCACATCTATATTTCAAGGTAGTGTTTCCAAAAATAAAAATGAAGTCACCACTTCTGTTAATAGATCCAATCAAGATCTATAATGATATTCATTCCCATACATATATATGCAGTAGAAAGATCAAAATAATTAAGACCTCACAGGCCACGCCTGAAAGGCAATGACTATAACCAATGATCATCATTTAGACACAGGCTACGCAGAAGCAATTTTCTGAAACCATGTAACCATGCCACTGTAAAACAAGTATCTCAGTGTGACTTAAAATCGAGCCAAACATCCCACACAATTGACATCAACAGTGATTACTTTGCAAAAAGATAACCACACTTAGAGTTCGGGAGTATCACTGGGAATACCAAACAAGACATCCATATTATACGTGGTTCACAACTGAGAGAATTCCACAGTGTCATAATTCCCATAACCGCACAACAATATGTAACCATGATATCACTCGAAAAATTCATTTTGTGCTATTTATTAAGTCGTCTGTGAGTGACCAGGCCGTGCACATTCAAGTGTATTCTACCAATGATGAAAGATGCAGTAAACATATCCAATCCAATCTTCTAATTATCAAAACATCATGACACAACATGTATGAACAAACCCAAACCCCTACGACTAATGCCAACCATTATCCGAACATCATAAGCGCAACTCTAACGGTTGTATGATAACCAACAATTCGACACTGTGGTAAAGAAAACAATAGACCAAACAAGCGTGATAATGATGTATACCCATGAACCAAAATGAAAACGACAGAGGCCGTTTCGACTCATGCCATTATCACAGAGGTACTGGCCAAAAGCCATACTAACACGACTGTTATACAAATAACGGGTGAGCTCGCATTCAAAGTAATAGGCCACAATAATCTTAACATGCTTGACAAACTTCTTATGCAACTCCAATCTAGAGGGTTTAGGGGTTTGCACAGTAGCCATCACAGGAGGGAGGGGAGCACCAACTGGGGTGGAACTTCGGGCTAAGGGCACACGCTCAAGGAGGACCACGATGCTTGTGGCCGGGAGGCATTTCCTTGACAGAGTTGGAAAGGGTTCTAGTTAAACCCAGGAACCGTGAAGATAATCATCTAGTCAAATTTTAAAAGAAAACCCTTTAACAAAACACAGTGGTAACAAAATCTATCACCCACGAAGACCACCAACTTTGATGAACCCACAATAATTATACGCAAAACCATCAATTTTCCATTCAAATATGAAACCACACAGTTGCAACACTCAGGACAACACAAACCCATACAACTGAGCCAAAACATTTCATAACTAGAGTGAAGTCAGGAATGGCCAAAAGAGACATACCTGTTAATCGAAGACCTTAAGACGAGAGGTGGCTGAGCAGTTTCAACCTGCCAAAAATCTGGAGCGCAATCACAATAGCCAGATCAAAAAATAGTTTGATTAGGGTGGTGGCCACTGGAAGGGTAAATGTGACGTGCAATAAATGCATGTCACCTCCACCTATCTCACATTTACTCCATAGTACATTCCAACGGGCCTTCATTAACACCATTAATCAACCAAATGCATCGAGAATATAAACTCATTAAACCATAGCATAATCCAAGTTCCATGCTCAACCATTTGTGTTGTTACCTTGCCACATGCGCCACCCATGCCATAATTCAAATGAATCGCTTGACCACTATACAACAAAACCATCACCAATAGCATAATCACCATAAAAAATTGCAAATACATTGCTTCCATAAGCCACCAAGGATTATAACACATGCATATCGACTACTGATTGCATCAATCAACGCATAACCCATGTATTACCACTTGCCAAGAATGCGCCATAAAAAATTTCATGGTATGCATATCAATTTTAACATTTTAAATGTCATTTTCTTGTTAGTTACGACTTAATCACTATCAACAAGTATTCCATTCATATAATATCGCAGAGCTAGGTTTTTCCTTTTTCTTTTTCTTAGATATGTTATTTTCTTTTCTTCGAAATACCCTTCTACAAATTTTGCTAACATTTGTTGTGCAGGTGTAAGAACAAATGCCACAATGAATAGTGACTGTAGTATCATGCAGGAGCAAAAAATAATAAATGAAAACCATACTTTCATCAACCATGAAACTCTTGTAGCACCTCATCATAACATTGAAACATGAACAAACCTGATCCTTCAAAAGTTCAAGGGGGTCCCACCTACTAGCATTATTTAGTCTTATATAATAATAGGCTTTAACAACGCTTTGCGGGTGAAATTTACGTTGACTCCACAGGGAAATTTGTTTTTAACAGATTATAACTCAGAACTCATGGTTTCGCAGACCAAAAAAAGTAATGTCAAGATTACATAACTCGAATGTTTATGCAACAGGGGGAAGTGAGCGGATCTAATGGAAAGACGACCAGGAATTTGGGAGTAACTGATGAAAACTGTTAAGTATGAGGGGATTTTCCACTGTATGCACAATCATTTTCCTATTATGTGCTCTTAACTTGAAATGGGGAACTTAGAGATTTTCTCTTAAGATCTCGATGGATGAAGAAATGGCAAGAAGAAGCGGGAAACAACCAATTCTTTAGATGACAATAGTGAAAAAAATATATAGCAATTTCCAAGGGTCTTTTAGAGACGACATCATGATAGTTGTGTAAGCTTGATTGTTATAGACTAACAATGCTTGCAGGAGTGTCATTGTGGCAAACATGATCCAACATCCTAATTCAAGCACTCTAAAAGATGATAAATACCAAATTCCAATAGGAATAATAATGCATAAATCAAACAACAACAGGGAAGATAAAACCAGTCAGAAAGTAGAAAACAAAACTCAACTCAGAAAGTGGAAATAAAAGTGTTGTAAGCAGAAAAAGAGAACATAATTGGGAAGCATAACTAAACTACTAGAATGCAAAAGAATACAATTAGAAAAATATTTTCATCCTGGCCCCTCACAATATTTCAAATGAGGACTGCTAATGGTGTGGGAGAACCATTGTCTCTGTAATCCTCTTAAAATTTCTGAGTTAGTGTCCAAGACAAAAGTAATCCGGAAATGGCCTAACACTTGAAATCCTGATGTAGCTATCAACCCTTTGACAGATACGATTAAATCATCAAGATAAGCATGGAGACTGACTGATTTATTGAAATTTGTGTGTATAGGCTTCCTCAAGGTGATACTTGTATCAAATAAGCCAGAGGGAAGGAAATTGTAAGACATAGTATTGCGATTAGTAGTGAAAGTGGTTTTGTGATAATTTGTCCCTTCCACCTTGATTTTATTGTAACCAAAGAAACCGTCAAGTAAGGGTTCCAAGTATAACTCTACGATATGTTGCTGAAACATTTCCATATTGAGAGGAGGGAAGGATTTCTTATAATTTCTTTCCTAAAAGTTTGAAGACTAATTCATGTCCCTAAATAATCAGGGGTCTTCGAAGCAGGTTCCCACCTTGAAACCCCTTCATGGTGGACTAAAAAAAAAATTCCAGTCCTTCAGAATTATCCCAACTCCCTTCGAAAGGTTGCTTCCAATGCATAGTTAACAAGTTTATGTTTTTGCCTGGCTGTTTTCATAGTATGCTGAACAAGACTTGGATCAAAACAACGTAGATCCACATTAAACCAAGAAAAAACATTTTTAAATTGACCAAATAACCCAACAAAATTCATTTCTTCTTCCTATTTTTCTTTGTTGCCTCCAACACTCAAGGAAAACAAACTCTTGAGAGGAGTCAAGCCTTCAATAATTCTGCTACTTCCTACAGATATAATCTCCTCAGGCTTGCAAGGCTCATTTTGAATGACAACACAACTGCTTTCATTGTTAGGGATGGCCTTCCATAATTCTTCTTTTTCAAAAATGTATGGATGATGTAGAGATTGGAAAGCACACTCAGGCCAGTGAGGCAAGAGTTGTTGAGTAGGAGAGGCTGCAAAGATAACTAATCGATCTGCTATAGAATTCAACTCTTTCCTAACATGAGTGATGTTAAAGGATAGGAGGTTTGAGACAAGTGCCCAAATAGTTTGCGAATATTGTTCCATCAGATTGTTGCTAGGAGAGCATGTCTTCCATCAGATTGTTCCATCAGAATTCCCAAAAACTAAAAGGTGACCACAACCAAGATTAAGGGCACTCCCAATGCCTAACAACAAAGCTTCGAATTCAGCGACAACATTCGAGCAAGCAAAATCAAACCTGTATGACAGATTATGAATATTTCCTGCAAGGGAAACCAAGATAATACCAGCCCCGTTACCCTCATTTGAATGTGAACCATTGAAGTGCATACACCACAATTCATCCCCTAAATCAATCCTTTCTAGAGGAATATTATCTTCTTCAACGAATATGGAATACACTCCTAGGTCTTCTTCGAGATAGTTTACACTGGATTGCAGAAGGCTCTCTATGTAGGGTGAAATTATTCCTTCTCTAAGGACTATGATATTCTTTCCATTCCAATGAACATATAAATGTGTCTCGTTGAGTGAGATATATCCGCCTGTTAGGGCTTGCCAATATCTCCCCAAGATAATTGAATAATTTCTTACAGGCATATCAATCACCTGAATGCTGAGGGTTGTCCTTATCTCAGGATGAGCGCATAAAACCAAGGTTATATCCTTAATCTTACCTATGGTCATTTGTTGCAAACTATTATAAGAGAGCATGCTTTTGGCATTTTCGTTTGTACAAGACAAGCCTAGTTCTTCCATAATAATCTTCGACATCACACTTGGGCCCGAACCGACATCAATGAGGCAACAATGGGCAATTTTATCCATGATCTTTACAGAAATAAAAAGGGGGGGGGGGGTTTACATGGTATCTAAAATCATGTACACCTACTTTATTTAATGAAGAATCCTCTTCATCTACCTCTTCGGAAAGATTGGATACGACAAAAGCTTTTCCTTCCATGAATTGTTTCATATGCATTTGTTGTTCAGGGACGACAACCATGTCTAAGAGGGTTGCATCTGCCTTAATGTTGGCCAATTGATTCAGGACATTGTATTTGGAAGAGGGGGTAGAGGGAGTGATTCTTTGACTCTCAGGAATTTTAGGATCCTGGGGTGCAACAATGGTTGAGGATGAACTCAGGCTCGTAGAACTGCGAGGAGGGTCAAATTTACCTATTGGGGCATATGATTTGTTTCTAGTGTTGATGACCATGACATCTTCTGGCTTGGAAAAATATAGGACATCGATAGTGGATTCTGGTCTTTTACCAAAGATATTGTCTTTGGCACTCTTATTTACCTCACATGTAGTTTCTTCCTAGTGTTCCTCGCAAAAGTTACACCAAATTCGAGGCAGGATAGACTTTGGCTATAAATTATTCTCAACCAGATTTCTAAAAGGAGGGGCAGAAGAGGATGAAGTTCCATGGGTGAGAGGGTTGACAATACCTTTCCGCTCAAAATCTATCATACGGTTGTTCAGATCTTGTACTAGCTATAACAGAGCGGACATGTCTATCTGTCTAATTGATTCTCCATAGGGTAGACCAATTCGGTCAAGTTGTTCTTCATACTCTACACAAGTGTGTAGAGTGGAATTGAGATTATCAATGGATTTCTATTCAATCCTATGATGGTAAGGAGAAGGAAATGCATTGTATTAATGCATGAAGGTGGCTTGGTTCTGAGGGCAGATAAGTTTAGGGATTTGATTATACAACTGGGTGAAATGAAAGTTGAAAGACCTGATGGTCTCACCATATTTGTAAGTGACGTTATTATACTCCCTTAACTTCTCAACATGGCTTTTGGATTGCCCATAAGTGGATCAGAACCAATAAATTAACTCCTCCCAAGTAGACTGGATCTTGGGAGGAAGGTAAAAAAATTCGACCGCAACCTTTCCTTTCAAGGAATTGATGAACAAGTGCATGCACGTGTTATTTTCGTTAGCCCCTATATTGTGACAAGCATTCGAAAATTCCGCTAGGTGTTCATTAGTACTGACAATGTTATTTCCTGAAAACTTAGGAAAATGATCTTTAAACTTCGGAAGTGGGTGAGTAGCAAGTGGTAAGTTAAGAGGAGAGGACACATGCCATGGTGTTGTTGTGGCATCTTCTTTGAACTAAAAAAGGCCATACTTTTTAATGAATTAGGTGGGTTTTGTAGTAGATTGGACCGAGATATTATGGCTGTACAAGCTACCAATCATTGATGATGATGAAGATTGGGAAGATGGAGAACTTCCAGTGCCACCAGAGCCACCGCTAGATGCCATCCTGTGGATGATAGGGGAGGGAAAGAAAGATGAGTTGGATGAATCAGATAAAGTTCTCCTTAGATCACTTTGTTGGGTAGATAACACAACGTTTCTCCTTCCTATTTCATCAATAGGATTGGTTTCAGGTGACAAGCCCTTTCTTCTTCTAGAGGCACGAGAATCTAAGGACATAAAAGAAGGGCCAAACTGAAGAAATGAAAGGTTATTGTTGATTTTTGGGCTGCCTTGCGACATGAATAGTCATTAATAGAAAACAATCCAAGAGTCAAAAACAAAAAAAGAAAGATGTATCGATGAAGATCGAGCATAAAAATTAACCGGAGAGATATCGAAGATCTCCCCAGTATAGTCGCCAAATAAATGTTGAGGAAAAGATATGAATTGATCTTACTCAAGCATTTTCAGAATTTACTTGGATAAATTAAAGTATATGGGAATATCACCCTACATTTATAGCCAACAAAAATATGTATCCTAACTCACAAGTATTAATTACAAGTTCTTAGGCCAGTTTTTTTGTCAACAAAAAGCTTGTTGGAAATTCACTTTTTATGTATTTTTCTGAAAGTATCAACTGCTGAAAATAAATATAAGAATAGAAGTAAAGACACCAAGATCATAATCAAGATAGATGAGACATAAAGCAATCCTTTATTTCATTCCATTTCACCAAAGAGTCATTGTCTTTACAAAACTTCACATAGAAATCTTGGACCAAAGTCAAACTTAGAAATCCCCGATGGAACATACAAAAGGACCTTTGACAGAAAACCAAAATTGAACTCTAAAAGATGAATCAACTTGCCACAGGTTGTTTCCCACTCGACTCTACACAATAGCCTTTATCAGTCATGAAAGTTAATTCACAAACATACAAGCCTACGTAGACTATCAAATATAGATCAACATCTCTGAAGAACAAGTGTCTGAATGATTTGATTCAACCCTGAATATTGTTGTCTACAATAAGACCCTGCTATCACAAAAGAGAATTAGGCTATGATGAATATATGAATGATTGAAAGCTGAACTATCTCAACATAAAATCAAAGAACAAACCTTAGCATGCTTTGTGCTTCTATCTTCCCCTTGTTCCTCCCCTTCCTTTTTCCTTTAACAAGTTAGAATTGGTTGAAGTAGTTAAAGTAACTCATTAATTAAGTTAATTAAAAGACTCAACTAACTTTAGTTAGGGGGACAAGTAGTAATTATAATAAGGGTCATAAATAAATAATAACTAGTAGGTGGGACCCCTTGTTACTCCCTTTAGTTCATAACCATTCTAATCATCGTAATATAATCCATTAGTTAAGCAAACATAATTACTTTTGGCAATTTTAGCTCATAAAAGTTGGAATTATTTCAAAATAATACTCATATATTCAAAATAAAACATGCTATCCAAAATCCCTAAGGTCAATCTGTCATTGCAGGGCTTGAAAAGGAGACCTTTTAGGCCTAAGTAGGGTTGCTTCCTGCCCAATCCAACCGAAGAATCCTGCGTGTGTAAACGATTAGCAAATAGTCTCTTTGAATAGCCATGCATGACAACTCTTGGCTCAGAATGTATCAGGATCATGCAATCCAATCCATACAAATTGTTCTAACGTTAATCAACGAGCAGGGGGGTGAAACAATGTTCTGGGAAATGTGAGGGGTTTGTATTGGGAGAAAATATGATATGATGAAGGGGATAAGAAATGGTCATTGCTCAATGATAACAACAATCAACTGTAAATCAACCAAAAAGAAATCCACTCAAGACACTACTGCTTCATCCACTTAACACAAAAATTCTCTTGGTTGTAAGCAACATCAAAACAAGGGGTGAATAAAATGAATATGGGATATGTGAGGGGATTGTAATTAGCGTAAAATGAGAAAATGAAGGGGGAAAAACATTTACTATTCATGAGATTAATCAAGCACTCCATAAAATATTTTGCAGTAAGAAAAATATCAATCAACAATCAGATGACTGAGTAATAGTTTCATGTACATTTGCCTAATTTCACTGCCCATTAATATCCAACACAGTGCCATTACAACATAAGTATTTCACACAATTTGCAAGGGTTTTGTCCCTTTTATTTGTACGTCCTGCATTTAATAACAGTCAACAACACAGTCATTCCCAATCTGTAACTTTTAACATCCATCACCACCATACAATTTCCAAGTCCACATCTATATTTCAAGGTAGTGTTTCCAAAAATAACAATGAAGTCACAACTTCTGTTAATAGATCCTATCAAGATATATAATGATATTTGTTCCCATACATATATATACAGTAGAAAGATCAAAATAATTAAGACCTCACGGGCCACGCTTGAAAGACAATGACTATAACCAACGATCATCATTTAGACACAGGCTACGCAGAAGCAATTTTCCAAAACCATGTAACCATGCCATTGTAAAACAAGTATCTCAATGTGACTTAAAACCGAGCCAAACATCCCACACAACTGACATCAACAATGATCAATTTTCAAAAAGATAACCACACTTAGAGTTTGGGAGTATCATTGGGCATACAAAACAAGCCATCCATATTATATGTGGTTCACAACTGAGAGAATTCCACTGTGTCATAATTCCCATAACCACACAACAATATGTAACCATGATATCACTCAAAAACTTCATTTTGTGATATTTATTAAGTCGCCTGTGAGTGACTAGGCTGTGCACATTCAAGTGTATTCTACCAATGATGAAAGATGCAGTAAACATATCCAATCCAATCTTCTTATTCTCAAAACATTATGATGCGACATGTGTGAACAACCCCAAACCCCTGCGACTAATGCAAACCATTTTTCGAACATCATAAGCGCCACTCTAACGGCTGTATGATAACCAACAATTTGGCACTATGGTAAGGGAAACAATAGACCAAACAAGTGCGATAACGGTGTATACCCATGAATCAAAACAAAAATGGCAGAGGCCCTTTCTGCTCATGCCATTATCACAGAGGTATTGGCCAAAATCCATATTAACACGACTGATATACAAATAACAGGTGAGCCCGTATTCAAAGTAATAGGCCACAATAATCTTAACATGCTTGACATACTTCTTATGCAGCTCCAGTCTGAAGGTTTTAGGGGTTTGCACAGTATCCATCGCAAGAGGGAGGGGAGCACCAACTGGGGTGGAACTTCAGGCTAAAGGAATGTGCTCAAGGAGGACCATGATGCTTGTGGCCGGGAGGCATTTCCTTGACAGAGTTGGAAAGGGTTCTAGTTAAACCCAGGAACCACGAAGATAATCATCTAGTCAACTTTTAAAAGAAAACCCTTTAACAAAACACGGTGGTAACAAAAACTATCACCCAGGAATACCACCAACTCTGATGAACCCACAATAATTGTACGCAGAACCATCGATTTTCCATTCAAATCCAAAACCACACAGTTGCAACATTCAGGACAACACAAACCCATACAATTGAGCCAAAACATTTCATAACCAGAGTGAAGTCAGGTATGGCCAAAAGAGACATACCTGTTAATCGAAGACCTTAAGACAAGAGGTGGTCGAGCGGTTTCAACCTGCCAAAAATCCGGAGCGTAATCACAACAGCCAGATCAAACAATAGTTCAATTAGGGTGGTGGCCAATTGGAAGGGTAAAGGGGACGTGCAGTAAATGCATGTTGCCTCCACCTATCTCACATTTACTCCATAGTACATGCCAACGGGCCTTCATTAACACCATTAATCAACCAAATGCATCGAGAATATCAACTTATTAAACCATAGCATAATCCAAGTTCCACGCTCAACCATTTGTGTCGTTACCTTGCCACATGCGCCACCCATGCCATAATTCAAATGAATCGCTTGACCATTATACAACAGAACCATCACCAATAACATAATCACCATAAAAAATTGCAAAGGCATTGTTTCCATAAGCCACCAAGGATTATAACACATACATATCGGCTACCAATTGCATCAATCAACGCATAACCCATGTATTACCACTTGCCAAGAATGCACCATGAAAAAATTCACAGTATGCATATCAATTTTAACATTTTAAATACCATTTTCTTGTTAGTTAGGACTTAACCACTATCAACAAGTATTCCATTCATATAATATCATAGAGCTAGGTTTTTTCTTTTTCTTTTTCTTAGATATGATATTTGCTTTTCTTCGAAATACCCTTCTGCAAATTTTGCTAACATTTGTTGTGCAGGTGTAAGAACAAATGCCACAATGAATAGTGACTGTAGTATCATGCAGGAGAAAAAACTAATAAATGAAAACCATACTTTCATCAACCATGAAACTCTTGTAGCACCTCATCATAACATTGAAACATGGACAAACTTGATCCTTCAAAAGTTCAAGGGGGTCCCACCTACTAGCATTATTTAGTCTTATATAATAATAGGCTTTAGCAACACTTTGCAGGCATAATTTACGTTGACGTTTTCAATCATCAACACGTTGCTTGAACATAGACCTCATCAGGATTAGTAGGTCCAAACATGAATACAATGTTAGAAATAATAGGTGTGCTCATTTAACCATAGACAATATAACAATATTTTTACCCAACCATAGGTCGAAGCCACCCCTGAGCACCTTAACCTTGACAGAGAATAATTCCGGAGGTAACCCTAGAACCAATATCCAATCAATGTAGCATACCTCTCTCCATAGCTAGCACACAAGGCAGAAAGTCCAAACCATAACCAAGATAATGTCCAAGCCTAAACCGAAAATATAAGTTGCAGTAGTTGCAGATACTCTCCAAACTTGCACAGTTACTAAATTTTTGCAGTGTGCACTAAATTTCTATAGTTGCGAGGTGTGTGTATGCAAATGAGCTCTAACATCCTGTATTTATACTACTCTACCTTAGCTGTCTAGGCCGATTTCTCTTTCTTGAGGCTAGAAACTCAATATTAATTATTCTCTTTAGTCAACTTGTCTTCTAGGGTTATGTCCAAGGATTTTAAGGTTTCTCTTGCTTCCCATAATATTCTAGTCTTGTCAAGGTTACACGTGGAGGTTAATACCTCATGTAGTTACCAAAAATATCAACACTCCCTCCTAGCTAGGGAGGTATTGAAAGCAATGGTCTTGAGCACAAACATACCATTCGACTGATAACATCATCATAGCCACACCTTCTATCTCATGATTAAATCGTAAGCACCATCATCATTATCAGTATCATATGATAACTTCAATTGCATCATCTCTCGAAGCCATACTCCATCTGAGTAATCAAGCATGATGTTGAATAAGTCACTCACTCCACAGAGTGATACAAGAACTATTCTTCTAATCTGGATATATGTCCTAGAAGAATAACTGTTACAACAGATGTTGGAAGCCACACCATGGGCTAACAGAACTATTCTTCTAATATGGACATACGTCCTAGAAGAATAAATGTCTTGGACCATTTTCCACCTAGAGAATATCTGTCCACTAGCACACTGATTGGTAATCATTTCCAAAACTATTGATAGTCTTCATGGAAATCAGAACAATGCCATTCAACAAAACACAACTATGTTTATCCATAGTAGTACACAATTGCTATATAATGGTACACAACCACACTAAGTAGCACATGACTATTTAACCAGTGACACATAGTCACAACCAGTGGAACACATCCACCACAGTGGCATACAACTACTGTCCAGAGACATACAATCTCTATATTAATCATATCATCTGATATCAACTTGCATAACAATATCATAATACAAACTGAATCATCTGGGCCATTCTTCCACTCACATTTGTGAGATCTAGAAGAGCATCTTCCCTTAGGAGGTAAAACATCAACCATGGGCTATCTTGACTATTCTTCTCAAGCATAGAAGAATATTTGTCCCTGATTTCTGAGCCTGGACCATTCGCCTAACTGGGCCATTCGTCCAACACTAATCATAGTTCAACCTGGAGAGAATGAGTCTTCCCTAGGGAATTTCTGTCCCTGATTATTGAGCCTAGACCATTCACCTAACTGGGCCATTCCTCTGGCACTAATAATAGTGAAACCTGGAGAGAATGAGTCTGACATAGGGAATGACTGTCCGAACCATTTCCTAATGGAAATGATTGTCCTGCACCAACCTCCAAAATGGACCATTCTTTGAAACAACTAAAAAATGTGAACTTCGAAAGAATGACTACTCAATGAGGCAGACGATTCTACTTGACCACTAGTTAGAGTGATTTCCAAGAATAATGACTATCATAGACCATTCCCCCACATTGTCCACAAGGGGAATCGTTTGTTATGGTACATCAACAATCTATCAGACCATTTTCATTATGAAAATGACTGTCTGATCTGGACCATTTTCCGAACTGGAAAATGCATGTTCGTAAAAAATATCGAACCACTTTCCAAACTTGAAAGGAACTGCTCATCTGGGACCATTTTTCGAACTGAAAAATGACTGTCCATAAATCAATAACATATCAGTACTCCCTCCCAACCTGGGATTAATCTCTTCCTTTTTCAATACAGAAGTTGTGTGCACGAGCCCCATCTTGTTTTTTAAGTATGCAAACTTTTCATCTTGGACAAAGGATTTACCAAAATATATGTTGTCTTCTCATCGGTGTAGATATACTAGAGAACCACTTCTTTCTTCTTAGAGTTCATCATGGAGAATATAATGCTTGATATCAAATGTACTTCGATATGTCATTGAACACTGGTTTTCTCTGAAGGCTTCACATAGCTTTGATCATTACAATATATCATTTTTGAATTCAATACTTTTGTTTCCTGCTAGCTCATGACATCATGGAAAGTCTCAAACTGAAATATATCCAAGTAGCACTTCTTCTGTCATGGTGAGAGTTTGTCATGGATTAGAAATCCATCATCCAAGTCTTCTGAGTAACCATTTTGATACACTATTTCTGTCATAGAAAGTTTTCACCACACTTCTGTTGTATATGAGATACTCTGCATCAAGTTGTTTGAATCCATACAAGGTCTTCTTATATTTGCATACATGGGTCTCTTTTTGGTATAAGCTTCTTTCTCACTTGCTTTATTGGGAAGAACAATCTTTTACATCTAAATTCCAATCCATGGATACTGCAAGAGGTATATCTGGTTTACTGAAACAAGTTGTTGTCATAGTCTTCTCCCTCCTTCTAGAAGAACCTCTGAATATTGCAATGCTTCCATTCATAAGTATTTTTCACATTTTCTTACATACATTGTTCTTTATCATAACTTCCATTCCTTTAATTGCTTCTTAGTGGGTTCAAACCAAACTGGTAGTTTTGTGATTCTCGGTATAATAATTGGTTGTTCTTTCTTTTCTTTCTTTCTTGGAATCTTCATGTTCTTCTTCATGTATTTCTTTATATCTTGGGTCCATGGGGTCTTCTATATGCCCTGAAGATTCCAATTTCTTCCTTTCATCATAGGATCATGGATGTAGATGGAAAACCAAGGATACTTTAAGGCTTCCTTTTGAAGAAGACTTCTTCTAGAGTCAAACTGAACATGTGTTGCTTATCATGGCTGCTACTTTCAATGGGAACATGGATAGATACTTCATAATCCTCAAGGAATCATATTTAGGATTATATCCCTCCTAATCCTTGCTTCATATATGAATGCATTCTCTTCCTTTGGATTTTTGTAATCAACTCCCTCCATCTAAGATAGTCCATGCTTCCGTCTGCATCCTTATTTGCTTCTGCAAGGTGTCACAAGTATTTTTCTAATTTCCTCTTGATTGTTGACTTCTTTCTATTTTGAATCCTTCTGGTTCTCTTCAAGTTTGATTATGATTTCAGCTTATCTAGCAGTTGTTACTTATACAATAGCTTCCATGGGAATTGTTACCAGATATTGTCAACGCACTTCATCTTTTCATGTGTATTGCTTGACTTATAGTCATTGTGATAGCAATCCTTATCTTGTTGTTCTTCCATAGGTGTTGTTTTACTTGAACATCTTATCTTTTAAGAAATATATATACATGATATGTACATAAAATATGTAAACATGGTATGTACAAGAACTTTGAAGAATATTGTTACCTTGACTTAGAAGAAGAAGTTTGTTTTATCCTACTTGGCCTTCTTTGAGGGTTCCCTTTCTTCAGCAACAGATGCTTCATGTGTTTCCTTCCTTTTCTTTAATTCAGGACAATGGTTCCTGTAGTGGCCGTATTTTCGAAAGTTGAATCATTGTATCTTTGACATATCCTTTTCTTGATTTGGTTTCTTCCTTAAGCCAAAATTCTTCTTATTACTGAAATTCTTGAACTTTGTTGTGAAGGATTCGCATTTGTTTTGGGATTTCTCTTTTGCGTTAATCCTTGATTCTTCTTGTGCACAACAAGTCCAAAGTTCTTCAAATGTGGGATACTCATTTATTGTGTTTATGCTTGCAGAAAAAGCATCCCATGTCTTGGGAAGGCCATTCAATATTATATTTACCAATTCCTTCTTTGAAATGATTTCTTCAATAACTTTTAGTTGATCTCTTAACTGAGAGATTCTTACAAAGTATGATGTTATGCTGTCATAATCATTCATGTTCATGTCATAGAGCTCATTCTTCAGACTCATTACTTGTCCAATGTTTCTGACTGAGAAGAGGTTAGTTAGGGCATCGTACATATTCTTAGATGAGTCAAGATGAGAGATGTAGGGTATCAAGTGGTCTTTTACAGAGTCCATTATGATACTCATGGCATTGATTTCATTGTCCTTGAACTTCTCTATAACTGCAATGTTCTGAGGTTCTTTCTCTTTTCCTTCTTCAAATTGTGGTGCCACAATCTTTCCTTTCGTGATATCGAACACTTTATTCTTGTCAAGGATGAGGTCAATCCTTGGCTTCCATGCTCTGAATTTATAAGCCCCTTCTAACTTTTTTTCTGACTTCATAGAGTAAATCATGACTTCTTTGACTTGGTCAACCTTTGACTTTGACTTGTTCAACCTTTGACTTTGACCAAGAAATCAAACTTGACGTCTTAGCTTGCTGAGAGGACCAAGAGGTGCGCTAGGTTAGGGCGCACTAGGCTATCCAGAAATTAGGTCAATCTCTTCACTTAAGGTGCCTCAACAAGAGGGTTAGGGTTTCGCTGTTGCAACAAAAACTTTGACTACAACTGCAACTGTAACTGAGCAAATTCTCTTGATCTATCTTCCAACGGTCAGACTGTTCAAACATAATGTGGGCCCATAACCTGTTAGAAATAATAGGTGTGCTCATTTAACCATAGACAATATAGCAATATCGTCACCCAACCATAGGCCGAAGCCACCCATGAGCACCTTAACCTTGACAGAGAATAATTTCGTAAGAAACATTAGAACCAATAGCCAATCAATGTAGCATACCTCTCTCCAGAGCTAGCGCACAAGGCAGAAAGTCCAAACCATAACCAAGAGAAAGTCCAAGCCTAAATTGAAAATACGAGTTGCATTAGCTGCACCTGCAACTACTCTCCAGACTTGCGCACTTACTAAATTTCTGCAGTGCACACTAAATTTATGCAGTTGTGAGTTGTGTGTATCCAAATGAGCCCTGACATCCTGTATTTATACTGCTCTACATTAACTGTCTGGGCCAACTTCTCTTTCTAGAGGCTAGAAACTCAATATTAATTATTCTCTCAATATTTCTTGCTTCCCAGAATATTCTAGTCTTGTCAAGGTTACATGTGGAGGTTAATACCTCCCGCAACTACCAAAAATATCAACATACAATATTACGAATATAAGAAGGCAAACCTCCTATATACTTAGTAAGAGTTTCTTGTGTAGTTAATGGAACATCTAACATCAAAGCCATCTTATGAAGTTCATCTGTATATTCCTGCACCCACTATCCTTTTATTATCTTAAGAAATTTCCATTCAATTAAATCCTTTTCCTTATACCCCAATGGATAGAACTATTTTCTAAGTGAGGAAATAAAATCATGCCACGATGGAAAAATATTACCAACTTTTTAAGTTCCATGTTGCATCTTACTTTGCCACCAGATGAGAGTTGTGATTTTAGGACGAAGTGATGCCAATCTGATTTTGGTTGCCTCATATTTGATTTGCTGCACATTAAAATATACTTCCATCTGTCTAACCCAATTATCAAGTTTCTCAGCATTAACTTCGCCATCATATATATGCAATTTTTTTTTTACATCAAGTTTAAGTAATGGCATATCGGGCTTATGTTTATGAGAATGTTTTCTTGCAGTAGAAGTTTCTGAACTTGTACTTGTGCTTGAAGAATATGATGGAGATGAAGGAGGTGAAGGAGGAGTTTTAGGAGGGTCCTCTCCATCTTCACTTTTGGCTTTCTTTGAATATTCTCCTTGAACCGGTCTCTTTCATTCCAAGTAATCATCATACAACAGTTATACCATCTCCGACATGGAAAATAAAGTTTTTTGAAACTCTTTTGTTTTGAGAAAGACCTTCTTCTGATGCCATCTTCTCACTTTGAGATGTCCTCTTTCTTGATCCAATCTCTGGATATCCATCTACAAGCTCTCCTTCACCACGACTTAGCTTTTCACTGGTAATCATGCAAACTCAAACAACCAACTATCAACCTGCTATGATACCACTTGATCCGAAAATGACATTTTAAAGACTATGGTTAAGTTTATGCATGAGTTGATTTACCATTTAGGAATTAAGAGAAGAAGCTTAATGAAATAATTTGCAGCCATATAAGAAGTAAAAAAAACAAACCATAACACTAAGATTGTTAACGGAGTTCGACACAAGTTTGCCTACGTCTTTGAGCCTTTATCTTAGCGTGGAAGGCTTCTTATTAATCTTCAATGCTTTAAGAATACAAAAGAAAGGCTTACATAACAACTTCTGAAACCACCTTTCAGATCTGCAACTTCTAGACAGAAACAAACATCACCATTGGCTGGAACAGGAAAATCAGAGACTTTTGAGTATAAAGTCGACTATGTTTTGATCGAAATCTCGGGCTCTGGAGGAAATTTTATGTTCGGCTACTCGGATGCAGAAACAAAATCCATATTCGAACTTCCCTCGAAATTCTGCAACATTTGAGTATAAATTCGACCTGCTTCTTAACAGTCCCTCGGGGCCTTCCCTCAACATGAATCCCAATGCCATGCCCTGTCAGATCCGTATGGTCTGTATAGTCTCGATTTGCATGCCAAAAAAACTATTTTTTCTCGATTTATGTGCCCGACTAAATAAGCCAGACTCTGCTAAATTTAGCGACAATTGCCAAACTTAGCGCCAGTTAGCCAGATTTAGCGAGATTCCACCAAATTTGGAGGATATCCACCGAATTTGGTGGTAACCACCAGATTTGGTAGAATTTCTAGATTTGGCCTTCCAGAAGGTGCCACATAGCGCCTCCTCATTGGGCCATGTGTCACCTCACCATTGGCCCAAGCCACATCACTGTTGCATAGTCATCTTCCACATGTCATCTGTACAACCACGTCACTGCCCAGTTAGCTTCCACGTGTCATCTGTATGGCCACATCACCCTTCAAGTCAGCTGCCACGTGTCATCAGTACGAACTGCCACGTCATTGTCCATATTGTGCCACACCATCGTCCATACAATTCCATGTCATCATACGTACAGTGCCATGTCATCATCCATACAGTGCCACATCATTGTTCATACAGTGCCACGTTAGCATCCGTACGGCCACGTGTCACCCTATCATGTCAACATCTGTACAGTGCCACATGTCACTTCCATACTGGTCCAACTCAGCTCGAAAACACCAAATTTGACTGACATGTGTTAGCTCCTCGTGTTGCCACATCAACATGTTGATGTCATGCTGACGTCCTCGTTGACTTTGACCTGTTGACTTTGACTTTGAATTTTTGTTTGTTTGATCTGATCTTCAGATCGCGATAACTTCTGCATACAGTGTCCATTTTTAGTAAAACATATATGGCCATAATTGACATGACGATCTCTACACAATGGCGTTGGTCTCATTCGATTATGAGAACTTTGAAATTTTGGCCTTCCTAGATCCATTTGGATCGGTACCAAGGAGAAGACATGATGGAAAAGGAATCGTTCAGAGCGCCAGAGGTTAGATGAGCATAAAGGGAGGAGTTTATGTACAATGGGGGAGAGAAAATTTCCAGAGAATTAATGGCGTTACTATGCACTTTGATACCACTATCAGGCTAAGCATTAGAAAAAAATGTAACTCCACATTGATGTGTATTGCACTTATATGAGAGGTGCATAAATATAATCTAAGTGACCCTTTATGTTATCACTGAAATTTCGTTTGCAAATGGTTACAAGAATTCAACATCGTCAAACAGTTATGAGGTTACCCATGGACCAAAAATATCACAAAAGCATTCCCAAAGGGTAAAAAACTATACAACTAGTGCAAAAATTAAAGGGCGCTATGAAGACACAGGGCACGCGCGCACATGCACAAAACAGAAACGCAAGAATCATGCACATTGCACGATGCACGACTGTTGTCGCAAAAAGATGTGGACCTGAGAAACAACGCATTTATGAGAGTGGTCGGCCTCCCACCCACTTCTAGTTCAACTTCCAAGTTGATTTGACACTCAAATATGGACTGGATTCGACTGGGTGGCTGGTCAAAGACCTAGAAATTCCCTAATTAGCCTCTTTACACACTACAAACTAGTTGGACAATACCTCAAAGGAATTCTATAAAAAGGCCATGGATACACTTCATTTTTCAAGGAATTCATAGCAAAGTTATGCTGCCACTATTCTATTGAGGAATCATCTATTCTCACCAAGAGTATAGTAGCATCATTGCATTGGGAAATCCATCTCACCCCTTGAGTGGATTAGCAAAGAATT
Source organism: Picea glauca (assembly GCA_000966675.3). Lineage (NCBI taxonomy): Eukaryota > Viridiplantae > Streptophyta > Pinopsida > Pinales > Pinaceae > Picea > Picea glauca. Next base: position 352,735 of record JZKD02S2313352.1, read on the forward strand.
CTTTCACCATTTTCATTTTCCTTTTCAAAGTTGTAAGAAGAGCTTATTTGTGGGGGTCCAAGAGCCCTCCCTTGGAGGAAGAAGGGACTCATAGTCCTCTTTCTTCTTGGTGTATTCTTTCACTAATATCAACCTTACCATTGGTGACATGGGTCTTATTGTTTCTTTTGTCCTTATGTTCCTATGTTCATTAATTTAGTTGTTGTTTTATTTCTTAGTTGTTCTTTTATATTTCTTTCTCTAACCCTTTTCCTCACAACTGTCCTGCTTAGCAAACCCAACTAAGCTTGCAAGAACCTCTATTTTGCTCACTAAGGTGACAAAAGAGGCGCAACAGATTGGCGACTCCACCGGGGAAAGGTATCAATTTCCTACCCCATTTGGGTTTTTATATCTCTTCTTTTGGTTTATTTACCTTGCAGGTGCATTACCCAGCCCAAGCCGATCTGCTAAACATCCAATTCCAAGTTGAATTGAGAGAATTCCATCCAAATTTTTCTTCACGGCTGTGTGTCTATCTTGCGCGGGTTTTCTAGCCCATAGACGTGCATCGTGCGCACATGTGCCTAAGTCACAGTTATGTTCTGGGCACCTGCGCCCCAAAGCTCATTTCGGTCCGTGCACAGGCACTCAGTGCGCCTCTGTCTCCACTGAGACCCATGCACTTGTGCAAAAAATACATATTGTAAGGTTTTTTGTGATTTGGGGAAGGCCCTTAGCCTTCTTAAAAGTGATTTCATGCATGTTTAAGCTGCACCACACTTAGTTCCCTCTTCATATAAAGGGATTAGTCAAAACACATAGGCACTTAGGGGGTTAAAATCATTATTTCCTCTTTTTCTTTCATTTTTCGCCACATGGATGGCTTGCTTTGACTAAAAATATAAGTTGGAAATCATTTGTAATCACATCTAACTTGCATTGGGACTAGAAGTTGGATAACAATCGCTTAGTATGCTCTTCTCTCGTGCCCCCAAGCGACCTTGAGAATCAGAAAAAGATTGTGGGACAATTTCATCTCCCTTAAGAAGATTAAAACCTTTAGGAGAGGACAACAACCCTTCTTGGGACTCCTCTTAGTTTAGTTTTTCAAACACATCTTAAAATTGTAACGGGCCCACACATGCCCACATGCTACAAAGATATGATAGTGTTGAAATTTACTTTCTTAGATCAAATCACTAGGGAAGTTTAAAGGTTTTGTAACGGGCCCACACATGCCCACATGATCACAATTTAGGATAGTTTCAAATCTTTTCTTAGAATAAATCACAATAGAGAGTTAAAGGAATAGTAACGGACCCACATGTCCACATGCTAGCTTCATAGGGAATTTTGAATTACGCAAGGTTGTACCAAAGGAATTTAGTTAATTAGGTAATCAACACTTGTAAGGACCAAGCGAAGTCCACATGCAACAAGGTGACACCTAATTCATTAAAACATTGGCACACTTTCACTCATTCACACACAAAAGTCACTTATCACTCACATAGTTTTCTTCTCAAAACGTGGAGGCCAAAGTAAGTTTCCTCCAAAGGGATTCCGAAACACCCCACCATTTTCTTGACAAAACTATCCACTCCCATTTAATTTCAATGAGGTTGGTTCACACCCCCAATCTCTCAAACAATTACATCTAAATTTTTTCTAAAAACTCACTAAGTTTTCCTCCATAGGAGGTGCCAAAATAATTTTTTTAGTCTAGGTAGGATTTCGGGGATAGGCATCCAAATAACTCCCCGTTATCTGGTTCTCACATTGTCAAAACCATAGAAGTTGTCAAATAGGGAACTGAAAATCCTCCAAGTCAAGTGTTCCTAACACCATAAGGTAGGGAGATACCCATGAAGGGTTGAAGGCCGAGGTCCGTTTGTTCTATGCGTTCTCCCTTGAGGCACCCACCTCTTGGATGGGATCTAGCCCATGACCCATTTCTTAGGCCGAAAATATAAATGTCGCACTTTGACCGAGGTACCTAGTGACCAAATTTTAGGACATCTACCCAGGTGGCAATTGTGGGCTGCAATTTCACCTTGATCGGATTTTGTGTGGCTATTGGGAAATATCGCCAGCTCTTTCGGGATATGCCCCCTTTACCCCTCATTATAACCGATTATTTCATCCTTCACTAGTTTATCTTCCGGTGACTTCAGACCCCACTGTTGAGTACTATTGGAAGGTCTAGTGCTATTTGAGAGGAAGGATGTTACGTATTTTTAGGACATGAGAATTTTTGTTTTTGATTCCCTACATGGACAAAACCCCCTTATCCACATATATGCTACTTTTACTTTATGTATGATGCACTTCTGATTACATGTTGATTTAGATATATATTGTGCTAAGTTCAAAAAATTACAACAAAAGGCTCTTGTTTCTTTATTACTTTCACCACCATTTTCACACATTCCCTCAGCTAGTCGGACATCATAGGAGACCCCAAAATCCTCGTCATTCCAGACGCTTGCTAAACCTCCCTCCTATCTTAGGGGGAGTGTCTGATCTTGCACACTCATTGACACCACCTTCTCACAGTCTAGTGAGTGCCACTGTCTTAGGATCAACCTTGCTAGGTTCCACATTACTTGGGTCCACTTCCCAAGGTCCTTTTTCCACTCGCTCGCCTTTACACAGAAGCGGGGGACCAACTTCCTCTCAAGGGGGAAGTACCAACCCACCTAGCCCCCCTCAAGGGTCAGGTTCACAGAACACTCATACCATGGCTGGTGCTAATCCTCAACCAACACTCCTCATGCCATATTTTGCCTATGTTAACATACCTGATCTAAGAAAACTTACCAATGATCCTATATTGCATGACCCCACATGGCCTGCAATACCCACCCAACTACCTTCATACATCCCCAAGTTTGAAGGAAAGGAAGGGGATGACCCTGCCAATCATGTCATGACTTTCCACCTATGGTGCTCTTCCAACAACATCATGGATGATTCCATCAGACTTAGATTATTTCAACGCACACTCACTGGCCCATCAACCAAATGGTATGTATATGAAAAATTGGGGTCCCATGTGACTTTCGAGTCCTTGGCCAAAGCATTTTTTACCTTTTTCCAATTACCAATCCGCCATGACAATGGTTTGGAACTACTCTCTAATTTCAAACAAACCTCAGTGACCCACATCGCTGATCACATTCACGAGTGACGTTGGCGACCTAGTTTGTGCAAAGCAGAAACCACCAAACAACAGTGTCTTGACTGGTTTCTTAGATCACTTGTCTCTCTCCTTGGTAAGGATGTAGCTTCCACCTTCCCTCAATCAGAGGAAGAAGCCATCAGTAAGGCTCAACAATACAACCTCATCTATTCACAGTCAGGGTACTTATATACTGTACTTCCCGACCTCCCAAAACCCATGTCATTTGGCCAAGACAAACCTGGGATGTCTCACTCAGCAGGCAGACTGATTGGTAATACCACTCACCATGGTCCACAACCCCAACAACCACCAATGTATGACACACCTCAATATCCGCCGACATATGGGAGCACCTCTTATTACCCCCCACCCCCTTATCAACAACCATACCATGTTGCTATGCCTCCACCCATCAATGGGCCACCGCCGACACCCCCCATACACCCACCTATTCAAACAAGTTC
>JZKD02S2313352.1:382712-393062 GCA_000966675.3 Picea glauca
GGCCCAATTAGCGCTAAAAATATGTGGTCTTTACAAGTTTTGGGCTCTCAAAGGAATGAGGGCTCAAGTGAGATTTCTCCAAATGTTGGTGAAATTTTGGGATCCAGATACAGAGGCCTTCAATCTCGATGGGAAACCATTGAGAATTGAAGTCGAGGATATCTATTTCCTTACAGGATTGTCTCGTCGGGGTGAAGTGGTGAACCTTAAATCTTGGGGGGCTGGGCATGGCATGAACATAGAGGACTACATCGCCACCCACTGTGTTGCAGGCACAGAAAAAGTAGGGAGCCAACTCCCCATAAGGGCGATCGAGAACTTGAGTTTGAAGATCATCGTTCTTTTACTTACACGGATCATAGGGTTAGCCTCATTGTACCAGACATCAAGGCCACTGATGTTCTACTCAGTGGATTGCTGACGACCCACAATTTATGATTAGTGCACCTCACTACTGGCTAACATGAAGAGCCAGCTGATAGACTACAAACAAGGTAGAAAGAGCAACTTCGGGCTCGCATCTATATTATGTAGTTTTTTCTTTGAGCGGGTTCCAGGATTGAGCCCTAAAGTCGAGATCATTTCACAAGACCGTGTGATCCATCCATGTCACAGTGGATCAAGGTTATGAGACAGTTGGGAGGTGGTAGGGTGCCAACTGCCTACAATGATGAGTTCTTATTCTGGTGGCGTTGGCAAGTGATAGCCCTGGATGACTACCCTTATGTAGGCATCGACTACAGAGGAGATCTTGACATGCCATTTCCAGCAAGTTCTGCCTACAGAGATATAGGTATGAATTTTTTTTATATATTTCATTTTTTTGTGTTTTCTTTAAAAGAGTAAAAAAAACGCAAATAATTTTGGGTGGTGTCAAGTATTCAACAAAAATGCTTTGTTACGCGGATGTGGGTCCGCGACTGCCAGATAGATTCCCATGACATCGGCGAAGGAAGCGAGGGGATGAGCCAGTGGGAAGAGATGTGAAGAGAGTGCTTCAAAATGTGCAGGGGAACCTGCCTCGTTTGACACACAGGATTCCCATGGTTCAGGTAGAGGATCTGCTAGAGGTGATGCAGTCGCATGTGGTAGGTGTGCCCCGTGTGTGGGTGTGACTCTTCTGACGTCTTGCAAACGCCATGTATGCTATCATGACACGCATCCGGCTCCACATGCGTAGATGTCATGGTCATTATATCTATCGATTGTATATGTATTTTGAGGGTGTGAGCCACATTTTGTACTATGACACCATATTTTTTGGAGAGATGAAATATAAAAACATTGGTCTTTGGCTTTACTTATATATATGATACAATGTGTACATTGATGTGTTTTCTTTACTTTAGTCATGTGACAAATGCCAATCTAAGACATAATTAGCATATGCATCGGATACATATTAGAACTTCTAGGTATGTGATTATAAGTAATAAAATCAAAGTGGCATTCCAAAAGTCGTACCCGTAGGAATCGTCGAAGTAGAGAATAGTCTCGCACACGGTAATTGTCGTTTAACTCGCATGCTACTAACTGGGAGTCCATGCGAACTTCTAAAGATCGAACACCATGATAAATGGCATCGTGTAAAAGCTATATAATGGCTTTATACTTGGACACATTGTTCATTGATGTCCCTAGACAAACGCCACCTGAAGACACCAGTTGACCCTCGGGTGAGTAAATGACCCAAGCGGCGGAAGCCAAGTTGTGTGTATGACGATTGACACAATCTGTGAATCCTAAGTAAACAAGAGATTCCATTGACATCTGCCAACCAAGGGAAAACTCGATAAGCAAGTCGAATGACTCAAAGGAAAAGATATATATACACTAAAATACACTAGTATACAAAGAGTCACACCCAAGCTTGAGGGCTCAAGCATCATATGTTTTCAAGTAGAGCCCATTTTTGGGCTCAACCAACATATTCCCTTCATAATCTTCTAACTCATATGCTCCTTTTTCCAAAACACGTTGCATGATATAAGGAACGTGGATGGGGTTAAACTTGTCTTCCCCCAACGGTTCTTTGGCCTGGTCATACAGGAGGACCAAGTCACCCTCGACGTACTATTGAGGACATACAAACCTATCATACTGAACCTTGACACGTCGTTTATTCACTTCGATAGTCGTAGAGGCATATCGACGCTGCTCATCTAGATGTTCTAGGTGTACGAGGCATTCTTCAAGAACAAAACTGTCAGGTAGGAGCTCAATTACCAGCTTGAGTGAAGGGATTTTGCATTCAATTGGAAGGATCAACTCCACACCGTGTACTAACTGAAAAGGAGAAAAAACGGTGGAAGTCTTAATCGAGGTTTGGTATGCTCAAAGCATAGGGTAAATCATAAGATGCCAGTCAGATTTACTCTGGCTAATAGTTTTTTTGCAAAATGGTCTTGAGAGATTTATCCACAACCTCTACTTGTCCATTTTCTTGGGGATAATAAGGGGAAGAATGATCGTGCCTAAACCCCAGTTTTGATGGTAATCCTTCATCATTTCATTCTGAAAGTGACTTCCATGATCAGTGACAATCTCCTTTGGGATTCTGAATAGTGATATAATTTGGTTGAAAATGAAAAATGTTGTTGTCTTACCATCGGATTTCATAGTAGCCATGGCCTCTATCCATTTAGTGAAGTAGTCCATGGCCACGATAATATGTTGGTGCCCCCTAGTCAAAGTTGGGTTACACCGCATAAAATCCACCCCCCACTTGGTGAAGGGACCAACAGTGATGACTGGATGAAGAGGGTCTGGATGGGAGAGCATTTTCCCAGCAAACAACTAGCAAGGGTGACACTTATTGACCGCTTCAACACAATCCTTAAAAATTGACGGCCAAAAATAACCAGCTTGCAATATTTTTTGGGTTGTCACAAGCCCAGATAGATGACCACCACAAGCCTCACTGTGATAGTCATTAAGAACGGACTCAACTTCCTCACAAACCAAGCAATGATACAAGATATTATCTACACCTCGACGATACAAACTGTCACCGACAATAAGGTGGCTTTTAGCTTGATGTCGTATACGTCGTCGATCATCTCTCGACAGATGCTGAGGTAACTTCAAGGTTTGAAGATATATTAAAATGTCTCCATACCAGGGGTCCAAAGATGAGATAAGGAAAATATGTTCATCCGCGAATGAATCGATATGGATAACATCCTCATATAATCTAGGAAAGTCTAATATCATCTCAACAAAAACTAGCAATTTCTTAGACTCCGCTGAAGCAAAGTCGAGGTCAAACTCTTGCAAAATGACAATCCACTTATTGTATTTTCCCCCTATGATACACCTAGTAAGAACATATTGAAATGTATTGACATAAAAAACTACGGTATTTTTGCAAAGTTGTATATCATGTCATAATCTTTGAACCGTGTGTAGGACAGCCAAGGCTAGCTTCTCAACGTCAAAGTACTTAAGCTCGGGACCGACTAAGTTTCAACTAAGATAGTAGATGACATGCTCATGGAGTTCAACGTCTTCCTGAACTAGAACCATACCAATCGTCCCTTCAGACGCGGCGATATAAAGCAAATAATCTCTATTGTAGTTAGTAGGCTTTAGCATAGGTGTTGATACCAAGGCTTTCTTAAGAGCATCGAAGGATTCCTGGGCTTGTTCATCCCATATAAAAGGAGTATCCTTCTTCAAAAGACACATGAAACCCTTAGTTATATTGGCATAGTTCACTATGAAACGACGTAAGAAGTTATCTTTCCCCTGTAAACCCTGAAGTTGACGAATGTTGCACGAGGGAGGAAACCGAAGTATTGACTCAACCTTCATAGGATCCACCAAGATCCCATTCTCAGAGACTAAGAACCCCAAGAGACATCTAGACCTAATGCAAAAGATGCACTTGTGAGGGTTTAAACAGATGTGATAATAACGACATCTCTCAAATACTAGTCGAAGGTGAGTGGAATGATCTACTCTCATGGGACAGTGAGTAGTGAGATCATCAAGATAAGCTTCGACAATGTGTTCGATATCGTGAAAAGCAAAGGTCATGGTGCGTTGGAAGGTTCCTCCGACGTTTTTAAGGACGAAAGGCATTTTCTGGTATGAAAAAGTACCCCAAGGACAAATAAATGTCGTCTTATGTTGATCCTCGGGTTTGATCTGAATTTGATTATATCCTGAAAATCCATCCATAAAATAAAAAACCTTGTTTCCCTCACACTCGTCGAGAATCTGATCAATGAAAGGTGTCGAGAAGTTGTCTTTAGTACAAGCCTTGTCCAGGTCTCAAAAATCCATATACACACGGATGGTTCCTTGTTTCTTATTCACAGTAACGAGATTTGACACCCATTCAGTCAAAGGAACCAGGTAGATGAAACAAGCATTGAGTAGTTTCTCCACCTCTGCCTTAATAGCAGGGTCCTTCTTAGGGTTAACAACTCTAAGACATTGTCGAATAGGTTTAGCATCCGGGCAAGTCTTGATTTCATGTTCGACTATACAGGGGTCAATTCCTGGCATCTCTTTGTATGACCAAGCAAATACATCACGAAATTCCTTGAAGAGATCGGTGTAGATCTGAATTTCTTCAGGCAAACAATCTGCACCGATATATACATTTTCAATCTTACCAAGAACTCAAGAGATGTCGATCGTGATGGTAGGAGAAATATTTTCCATGTTTCCTTCAGCATAAATGCCATGCGTATCTAGTGGAACTACGGCGTGACCGACCATCTCACTCAAGGTAGATCTAAAATTGTCTTGTTTGAGCCTAACAAGTTCTGGGAGGAAGTAAGAGCGGTGATGCATATCATCCTATGGCCTATCGTGACCATTCATGGCCTCTAAGATGGCTTCATCCGAAGGTAAAGTATCATCGAGGCAATCATGTGAGAAAGATGATGAAGTGGCCCATACGGGGTGAAGAACAGGATCCTCCTCATCCATCTGCAAGAAGACAGGATCTGGGTCAGCAGTAGAGTCAAGAACAACCCGATACACTATCTCTATCACTGACAGTGGCATTTCCTTTTCAATATGTTACTGACGTTCACAAGACATGGTCGGGTAAGGTAGGGTCCAAGGATCCTTGAAGTACGAAAAGGAACGGACCTCACTGATGAAGAATACCTATTGGACATGGCATAAATGCGATGAATTCATGTCATGAAATCAAAAGTACCCATGAGGGAGGAATACATTCTGACACCGATATCTTCAATTGTCAACTGGGAATTGCAGATCACTGGGATTGATGGTCCAACTTATGCATTGGGACTAGCATGTGCAAAGGGTAATTGATCAATCATCACGATTTTCCCTTCGTGAGTAAAACATAAAGTGCTGAAAATGGGCGATATGACTGCGGTCTTGGCAGAAGTCCAATTACGCCCTAACAATAAATTATAGTCAAGGGGTGCATCAACCACCTCAACATCCACCTCCACTATCTTTCCACCTAACTGGACCGGAAAGGTAGGAAGAATTTTGTGGGGACGGAAAGAATGACCATCAAATGCAATCGACATAGTTGGAGATTGAGAGAGGGTTGGAGAGCCAATGGTTTTCCAACAGGTTAGGGACATCACGCACGTTGCAATGCCTTCATCAATAACAATACGTTTGATGGTATATTTCGAGTAATCCACATGGATATGAAAGGCCACGTGGTAAGGCAAGCGAGGTTGAACATTCGTGATGTTAAACTTGATAACCTTTGAGCCACATGGGTTTAGAGCTCCTAACACAGATAACAAGGCATTCCTCTGTGAAGGACATGTCTGGAGCACCTCCAAAGCCGACATCGCACACGGGGTTTGACCCAGAGCCTTGGAAATCGAATAGTTCTGGGAAGCTCTATCATTAGGGTTGTGGGTAGAGTGTTTTAGTACTCCTTTCGGAATACGAGGTGGAGGCTCAAGCTTTTTTATCTACAAAGGTGTTTTTGGAGGAGGCGGAGAGTCTGGACCTGGAACAGTTTGCGAGGAACAGTAATCACAAGATCGAGTGGCTACATTAATTTGAGACTTGACCATATTTACACGTAGACGGTCACCTTCGTGGTTCGAGGGGTTTGATTCCCACTCGACGCATTACCGGCATTAGAGGAGCTCCACGCCATGTGTTGATCATGCAGAAATGGATTGCTTTGCACAGTGGGCGGTTGAGATAAGAGCCTCACGGCTTCCTCAAGTTTGGGGCATAAGTGGGTAAGGTGATCATATGTACAAAGTTTACAAGGAAACTTCACCTTCTTCTTTTCTTTCTTTCCCTCACCAACATTAATCTTCAATATATCATTGTTAGCGTTGTCCTTGGTTATGTTATCATTTCTCCCCCCCTTACAATTACCTCGTCCTTTCCTTCTATTCTCACCTAGTTGTTGGTCACCATTTGGGTTGGTCGACGACTGTACAGAATGCACATCCGTCGACTGAGTGGGAGTGCAGAACACATACGAAGTTGGTCCTGTTGTAGACTGGATTAGAGACAACTCCTTCAACTGGTTCATCACCAAGTCTGCAGACTTAGCATTTGCAGAGCCTATAATTCCATCGGCATGAGGCCCAAGCTTTTGTCTTGGGTCATAATTTGACCTCGGTGCGTGTGGAAGAATTTCATATAACATCTGAGACTGGCATATATGAGGTCCAATTGTTGGGCTTTGAAAATAGCTTCTTCCTCAGAGATTACCCTGGATGTAGAAACATCCTTGAAATATAAGGCAATAGGGATTTCAGTAACCATTCCAACAGAAACTATGGAGGAATGTAGGCTTTAATCAACCTCTTTCATCTGCACCACTCTTTGATATGGTATGAGATATGTGTGGCCTTATCTTGGCAAAGGGTCGACATGAGTTCTATGTCGGCATCATAACGAACCGTCAACTGGAAGTGGTTGAGAAAGACTAAAACCATTTGATTAAAATTCCCATATGTTCCCCCGGTAGCTCAATGTACCATTTCGTTGCAACCCCCGTAAGGGTGCGTTGAAACAGTCTCAAATGAATAGAATCATAATTAAGAGAATTGGATGAGCACCAAAGATGAAAAGTAGTGACATGATCACCTAGATCCTCACCAGTTTTTCCTTCGAATTTTGAAATATCTGAAGGAAGCTTAGTGGGGAAGGGGGGCCATGATGGATCATGACGCACCAGGTCATTCATTAACCTCGACAAGTATGGAAAATTAAGTGTTTCCAAAAATGGGAGTCGGGGTTGCGGCATCTGATCCCATGCTCCCGAGAAAGATTGATGTTGAGGGATTGCAGCCCATCCAAGGTTCTGGTATACACCATGGCCCTATCCAGGAGTATAATATCCTCTTCTGAACTTATTCACAAGAGGTTGGTTGTGCACCATGCCTATAGGAATATTATAATGTGTGTTATAAATATTGTCCCCAGCCAGAGGAGCTCCAAGCTGGGGGTTTCCCATAGTATGAAACTGACCTCCCCGAGGTGTAAATTCGGAGGATAGAAGTGGATTCGTCATACCAAATGTATTAGTCAGAATTGGTGTTGATGAGGAAAAAGTAAAGGATGGAACAGAGGAAGTAGATTGTCTGCCCGGTTGATTACTCCATCCAGAAACATTGAGACCAACATTAGACCTGAAGAAAAATGGAGGTTGACCCTCGACTGAAGGATTTGTTTGGGGAATTTGAGTTGCACTAGGCAGGAGAGGAGTATACAGAGGGTCCATGCCCCCAGATCTAATACTAGGATTTGTATTAGTCGTTGGAATGGAGGATGAAAGTTGTGATGTCAGGTTTAGCATACCACAAGAGAAAGAGTTAGAGGTCATAGGTATGGACTGAGAATTATATCCGAACCAAAAAAGAGACCCAAAAGGGTTCGTTACTATGGGTTGAGTAGCAACCACATGCCAGATAGGAGTGATGATGGGAACCTCTGGCACTACAGCCGTAGTGGTCGAAGGAGTTCCATTAACTATAGTAGGTATGGGAGTCGAAGGACTCCCAATATCTTTCTTACTCGACTCAGTACTCATACTTGTATAATCACAAATCTAATAGGTGGAGGTATGTGTACCACATTTGATAACTTTACCCCTTTTAGATGGAAAAGACTCAAGATGCGGTGGTAACTTCAACAAATGGTGAGACCAACGAGGAAGTTGTTTTGGCTCCACAATGACTCAAGACTCGAGATATAGAAACCAAATCCTAAGGCCAACTAAAAATCAGAGTGCACACCAAAATAAACAAAAGGCCAAATGCACACAAACATGATATAGTGGTTGAAAAGGGGCCTCCCTCACTAGAGTAGGTATGCCTCACCCAAGAGGGGCCTCAAACTCCATTCAAAAGATCAGAGATATCAGAATCAATGAAAAGGGCCCTCATGGGCTTAACAACGCAGTCGGTCAGATCCCCCCGGAGAGGTAATCCTTCATAAAGGTTTTGTGTTGTCCGACCCTTATCTGACTCAGGGTACCTGAAAACTATCCCCTGCAAGTAACCTATGTGGCTACCTATGTAAAGCAAATAAGGACACCATGATATAACCAATGTGTAGGCGAATAGTCGTATGCCAGGTCCATCGTATGGGCAGGGTAACAAAGCCCAAAATCTTAAAAGAACTGCCTCTCAAGGAGGTAAAGGTACTAGCAAGACCCCCAAATATGAATAGATCCCCAGAAATATCTCTGACGCTAAGAAGGTATTAGAGGGCTATCTCTGCAACCAACTTTACGCGACCTCGTGCTTAACATCGGTGTGAGCGGAGCCTCCTGACGTCACTAATTACACAATGGATTTCACCACTCCTTGGTCAGACACATATGTTGAGTTTAATAGCCTTGGACAAGTTTACTCATAGAATCCTATTACAAGGCCCTATATCCTAAGCTTGTTTGTGTGCTCTAAAAAATAAAATCGTTACTAATCAATTTTAATTAATCATCGTTAATTTTAATGGCTTTGTTTACTTAAGAGATGTGGTCGTGAAACTAATGATGTTGTGACTCAACATATAAAAGAAATGAATATGAATATAATGCAAAGTCCTAACTTTAAATTCTGAAAAGATGATAAGCTTTTCAAATGCAACTTCTACAATTTCAATAAGATGCAATCTTTCCACAAATGTAAAGATCAATACTGAATAACCAAAAGAGCAGTGCCATAATGCAAAATGTATATTTTTGTATTTTCAATATAAAGAAATGAAAATGCAAGGATTGAATAGCAGCTTGATACATAGACCCTACTGCAAGCAAAAGTGACAAGCCACGTAGGATACCAAGAAGCAAACACTCAGACCAAGATGAAAGGAAAACCAATGAAAAATATGATAAGAAAGAAAAACCGCCCGAAAATTCAACCAAAAAAAGGTTTCCTATCACTCTGTAGGCACTCAACAGTTAGGACATAGACCTAAGAAGACTCAGCAACCATCAAAACTTACCCAGCAAACAACAAACTTAGATGGAAAGCCTAAAAAGTTGATGTATGCGACTATTTAAGGAAAAATCACGTATGTACGCGCCCTATAGAAGGACAACTCTTGTATGTATGCGTCTATCAAGGAAAAACCCCCGTATATGTATTAAAACACTGCCAGGGAAAGGATTAATCCAAGAAAACTCAGATACAAGGTAAAAATAGGCTATGAAGCAATCATGCGACAAGAAAACTCAAAGTAACAGAGAGCAATTGAAGGAGAAAAGCACTCCAAACCCCGAAATAGAAGATTCATCCCCAATATGGTCGCCAATTCTGTTACAAGGAAAATCACTCTATGACATGGAGTAAACCACAACAGACGGAATGGCTATAGAAATCGACTCTAATCCCAAGTATGCTATATAAATGAAAATTTTAACAAGACAAGATAAAGAGCCTACCTCGTATGGACGTTCGATGAAGACCACCTTTGAGCATGTGACCCAAAGCTTTATACCTACAACTTTTCCTCAACAACCAAGATACGCAAGCATATGGTGATAATATATAATGTTAGCACATACAATAGCATAATCCATTAACATTCATAACAAATACGCCCATGGAATAACAATTCAAATATTTGCAATATATCAGTTGGACGAGAAAAGAGTATTTCTATTAAAAAATGATCCACAAAAGTGTATAAGTGACAAACTTATGTGTCGGCACGTCTTGAAACCAAGAAACTAAGTCCCTTCCAGCTGGGCCTCCACCACTTCAATACTCCACTAAAGGCAAGATCATATAAGAGAGACAATGAGGTTCTCCATCAAAGAGGGAAGAACTTGGGGGATGAACAATGTGTTCAGACTTTAAAGGACAAAGGGATGCAGACTCAATGTGAAGTGAAAATTTCTCCAGAGTATCTTTACTCTCAAAA
>JZKD02S2313352.1:393072-429819 GCA_000966675.3 Picea glauca
TCCCACTTTTTGATGTGCTCTTATGTTGCTTTATACTTGGTCAATTATTTTTGTATTCCTTTCAATGGTTCCAATCTTGTTTTCCTTTTAGTTTCTCCTCCAATTTCCTTTGTCTCTGCCTTTCTTTGTTTCATCTCTTATGAAATCTTTGATTTTATCTTCTAAGTTCATTTGGTTTCTTTTGTACAATCTCTCCTTTCACTACTGCCTGCATATCTGGGGTTACTTATCTCATTTTCTTCTTTGGAAATGATTTTGGGTTGTGCACCATGGGTTTATCCTCTTCTTGCCATGCTTCATTGTCCTTATCTTTTTTCTTAGTCTATTCCTTGTCCAAGGATATGTCAATGAGCCATTCCTCATTTTGTATTTCTATTAGCTCATATTTGCATCCTCAACCACATGTCGTATCCTCCCTGCAAGCAAAAACTATGGTGGAACACATGTCCTTGACGGATTTTTCTTGCATGATATGTGTCTCACCCAATTGAACCATTTCCATATATCCTCTTATTCACGATCTATTACAACCACTGTTATGTGTCCTATCCCTTGTGCATTTGAGGATCAATCAAGATACCTTGCCATATAAGGGTTATGCTTTTGATGTGCCTACCTTTCCATATAGGGGTTATGCTTTTATCCTCTTCTCACCATGCTTCATTGTCCTTATCTTTTTTCTTAGTCTATTCCTTGTCCAAGGAAATGTAAATGAGCCATTCCTCATTTTGTCTTTCTATTACCTCATATTTTCATCCTCAACCACATGTTGTATCCTCCCTGCAAGCAAAAACTATGGTGGAACACATGTCCTTGACGAATTTTGCTTGCATGATATGTGTCTCACCCAATTGAACCCTTTCCATATATCATCTTATTCATGATCTCTTACAACCATTGTTATGTGTCTTATCCTTTGTGCATTCAAGGATCAATCAAGACACCTTGCCATATAGGGGTTATGATTTTGATGTGCCTACCTTTATTCCTTCCTTTTGTCCATTATGAAAGCAAACTTTTGTGTCATTTTTGTCCTCAAAAATATGTATTGTCCTTCATAAAGTAGTCTTGTCCACATGTCCCCTTGGTGGAAGCCTTATCTTACTTGAAGAATAAATTGAGTAGGACAAGTGTCCTCCCAAGGATTTCACTTTGAGTATCTTCTATATTCTTACCATCCATAATCCTACATTGTTAGGGCACATCCACATCCTTCTCTTTTGCATAATTGGTGAATATATTTTCCACTAAATGATGTTCACACCTAACCATAACACACACACACACACACACACACACATGTTATATATATTATTTTTTTCATATATCCCATCCAGGGTCTTCCTATATTTTGTCCTCATTGCTATCGATGTTTTCCCATTGATATTCGAGTCTTGGTAGCCCTACTTTCCTAATCTTATCTATGCTAGTCCCAATTCGAATATTACTCACTAGTATTCATTGTTCCATGGTCCTTACTTTGGTGTTGCTTTCTTGATATCGATTTTTAGATTTGTCAACCTTACTTTACCCAATATAATCTATTTGTTGGAGCCCTTTCATTGATTTCCATGTTTGTGAACCTTATTTCCCTGATGGCTTTTTCCCAACTTACTCCAATGACAATCCCATGAACAAGTGTCTCATGTTTCCTAGTTTTTATGGCAAGGATTCATTTGGGATGCATTGGAGCACCTTACAAAGGTTTTTGAGTTGGTCAAGCCCTACTTACCTTGATGTCTAAACTTTACCAATGACAATTTTGATGACTTTGTCCTTACCAAAACAAAGTTGTCCCATCGTAACTACGTCCATCCCATGGAGCATTATTATCAGTTTATAGGGTCATCAACCCTGCTTACCCTAATATTTTCCCATCTTACTCGAGGGATAATAGTTTACTAGAATGTTTTACAATCATTTTTTAATTTTGGAAATTTTGATTTCTCTGGTGCTCGACATTGTCCAAAAACATTGTTGCCATTTGGTGCCTAGATTCCTCAACATATCAAATTTCAATGAATAGAGGCCCCATAAACACCTGATTTGAGTGGTGCTTCCCCTTTAGTTCTTAATCCTAGCTTGTTTTCTACTTTCTAAATGAACTCCAACTCATTCAAGTGTGTTGAATTCCTATTGGCCATTGTTCAATGCTTGGATTCCTTGACAAGTTAACATTAAATGGCTAGAGGCACCACAACAACTAATTCAAGTGGACCTCCTACTTCGGGTCCTATACCTAGCATTGCACAACATAAACAACCCCTATTGTAAATTGGATTGGCATCCCCAATGTGTATTATTGTTTTTATTCGACCTACATTATCTTTATATACTTATGCATAGGATAAACGTACCTGTCCCACTTACATCTAGTTATCAATGTCCTTTCCCCCCCTAGATTGACTAGTGTTCCCTATTTGATCCATTTAATCATTATCCATAAAGGTATTTCATTCATTATGCACTTAGGCAGACAACTTGTCCTTATTGTGTGCTATATTCTTAGATCTTTCAATATAAACATGTTTTTCTACCTTGTCCCATTGTCCTTGGGGATGATCCCCAAGACCCGTTATTGAGTTGCAATTTTGACACTTTTTACCTCTTCCAATTAGGCCATTTTCCTTCTATTTTGTCATCAAAATTTTCCTTTTTTCCAACTTCCATAGGATTAATGGCATAACAAGCATATTAAAGGCAACAAGTTGTCTTTAATTTCAATTTCCTGATTTTGATTTGTAAAATGTGATTAAGGATAATTTACTTACTTAATTACCAGAATTTTTGGTATTATTACTAGAATTATTTCCCCTAATTCATCCAAGGTTTGGATAGCCACGCTGAACTAAATCAATATCAACTAGTTGGAGACGGTTCACGAGCTTCACAAAATGGTGAATTACCTATGGGATATTTATCGAAATGATTACTACCCCTTAGTCAATGCACGATCAACTCAACAGTTGGAAAAGGGTACACGCAGACCAGATTTTGGAGATCCACGATTTCACTCTTGGAATCTTAGATTCATGGCTGAAGGAAGTTGGACCACCTTCATCGCATAGAGAATCAAAGGTGTAGTGTAGGATACTCAACAAATACCTTAGGGATCTCCTATCCCTTGCTCTAAAACGAGAATGCAAATGTAACTACTGCAATAATTGAGGGAAGGGCATTATGTCTTTGACAACATTCTATGATTATGTAAATATCTATAAAAATAGAGATGTCAGATTGTAATAGGCGGGTGGAAGAATGTTATGAGACTGAGTTTATAGCTGAAGCACATATTGTAACCCGTACACTTGCCATTTCAGACATTTAATACAAGAATACCATGTTCCATTCATTATGTTAATAGTAGTTTAGTGTTACAAGTGTCTCTTACAACATATTCCAAGTTAGGAGGCCCCACTACCTCTGGTATGTGTTGTACTCTTTAATTCTGTATTCTTTTTGTAGTTCTGTATTTTCCTATAATCATTGTTGATTTCCTATAATAACTGATAATTTCCTGTAATCACTATTGATTTACTATAATAATTGTGTTGACCTATAACAAATTTAAGTTAAAATTATGAATTTCATTTATAATAATCTCTTACGGGCATAACTTCTTACCCATTGTGATTAGATCAGCTGTTAAGGGTATTGTTATTGAAGTTGAATCAACCTCATAACCTGTGTTTCTACAATCACAACTGCATTAAATCCTATTTTAATTATGAAGTCATCCCTGCAATGATTTGATTTAGATTATTAGTTTCTTGCAAGCATCTCTTTTCCTGCATTTTGAATGAAGTATTTTTTTCATATCAGTCTGTTGATTAATAAGAAAAAGTATCTTTTTGGATTTCAAACTTATTTGGTCCAACAAAGTATATGTTACAGAAATATCCCTTGGTATAAATATGTAACCCAAATTATTATCATTGAATATCGACATAAGTAAATGGTCTGGGAGATAACTTTTGTTTATGAATTAACTCTCTAAAATCACTGCTTTAGTTAACATGAGATTTACCATTTCATAGGGTTTTGAGTGACAATAAGACTAATTCTTCACATATAGTGCTTGCATCTCATAAGCTTAAGTACTTTGGTTGATAAGTAAATGTTCCATAATTTAGACAATTAAATTACCTGACATTTTGGCGTTGTTGTTGGGGAGGTGCTATAGGAATTGGTTTTAGAAGTTCATAGTTTTATTTTTCATATAAATAAAAAGAAAAATATTACATTCCTAAAATTTTCTGCATTTTTTTTGGTATGCACATTTAGGACAAGGAGGAGTAAAGACAGTAAGATGAGAGGTAATAACCTGTGCATTCACTTTACTGAGTCTTTAAGAGCCATAGTCATGCGTGAATTGGATGAATAAGTTAATTAGGCCAAGAGATAATAAAGATAGATCCGTTAAAACAACAAGAGAAGCAATTACAACTATTCCAGATAAAACAAAACTCCCCACTACTAAATTCCCTGCAAATAATAAAAAGGAAAGAGGGAAATATATTGCTGTAGAAAGTTCAAAACAAAGACAACTAGAAGAGACTGAGGAAAAACTAGAAGGGTGGAATAAAGAATATTGGATCTTATGGGAAAAACAAATGGCAAATGAAGTTGAATCTCATATAGGAGGAAGAGGACCAGGAGCAGGTGGAACACGAATACCAGTTGGAGGTGCATAACAAGAAAGGATACCAAATGAAGAAAGCAAAATGATAGGAGATGAAGAAGCAAAAAGGGAAGTAACCTTTGGATTTCCTATTCTAGATACGCTTGCACTTTTTGGTAATGAAGTTAAAATGAAAAATATCCCACCATCAGTTCTACCAAATTTCTATAGTATATCAACTAAAGACCCTTATGCTTTATTTTTTGAATTTCATATTTTATGTCGTACTTATGGTTATACTGATGATACAAACAAAATTCGATTATTTCCTGCTACCTTAAAAGGATCTGCTTTGAAATGGTTTATGGGATTATATGAGAACACTATTTCATATTGGGATAAAATGAGTAAAATCTTTCTTCAAAAATATGAAGCATATTGCAGGCCTAGATTCTAAAGAATATATTTTTAGAATGGCACATCAAGAAGAAGAGAGTTTAGAAGACTATTTGGAGAGGTTCTTATATAATTTGAAAAAATCTAAACTTATCTCTTTGAATATTGATGTTATTCGCACAATATTTTTAAAAAGAATTTGAGATGAATATATAGATGTGATTAATATCATGGGATCAGAAGATATATCTTATCTACCATTTGATCACATTTATGAGTTGTGCGGGAAATATTCAAGAGGCAAGGCTAAAACTGGCAGAGGACAGAGGTATACTCTTTCTAAAGTGACTAAATCTTCAATAGAAAGTATGAGTAGAGCATAAATTAGGTAACCTATTGGAAAATTATAAAACCGAACTCCTTGGTCCTCTTAGTTCTCAATTTGATGCATTTAATACTAAGAAAAGATAGGAGGAAGAAATTGCAGCCTTATCTATTTTCTATCCTCAATGCAAAAAAAAAATCCAAAATGAGAATGTCCATTATATAACATTCAAATTTGTGGAATTTGTGCATAGCAAAATTCACCAGAAAATTGTCCTTCATTTCCCGTGCTTAAGGCAATCTACAAAGGGGAAAGTGAGGTAGTAGAAGCACTTTGTTCTATTGCACTTAGATGACCTTGGTAGCCACGAGCAACAAGTATGCCTCAAGAAACATCACAACATTTTTTGCATTTTATGATCACAATCCTTCACAAACAACATGGTCTACTCCTATGACTTGGGAGACATGGTCTCCACAACAAGGTCAAAACCAATCCTATCAACAGGGTTGGAGAGGATCTAGTTATGGAAACCTGCCACCTTACCATTTTCAACAACAATTTCCACAATATGCACAACAATATCGGCCCCAAAAATTTGCACCACAATCATATCAACAACAATAATTTCCACAATAGCAAAAATATTCAACATTTCCACAACATTCTTCATAAACATAGCAAACATATCCTCCTCTTCCATCGCAACCAAAAATAACTCACCCACAACCATTACAACTTCCATCTAATCAACAACGTCATTACCTACCTAACCAGTGGCAAATCCTAATAACCAAAATGATCAAGTTGTTTACAATGTTGAAGTAGACACTTTTCCTACACTTCTAATTGCCCCTATGCAATTACATGAATTTCCTGCGCAATTATAGGAAATCAAATTACATTCTGGGAAGGTTGTTAACCAAAATCCCCCATAATAATAGAAGAAGAGAGGGAGGAAACTCCTAATCAGCTTGATAAAAACAAAACTCCAATAAAACAATTAGTTTCTCTAATAGAACAACCTTAATCATCTAGGACACCACCTTTTCTCGAAAGGCTAACTATAGAGAAACGAGAAAAACTAGAAATTCCTTCTGAATTAGACTTTTTAAATGAATTAAAAAACATTTGCATCAAAATTCCCCTACCGCAAGCTATAAAAGACGAAGAGACCAAGTTACAAGAAGTCCAGCTGGAATGGATGGAGTTCAAAGAGATTGAGTTACGGATTTTAGGGTTTGACGAAGATGAGTTGTTCGACACCGTCTAATCGCGATAAGTGCCACCCAAAGAGAAATGAGATGTCGCGATAAGTGCCATCCAAAGAAAAATGAGATATCAATAGCATACAGACGAACAAACCCATAGCCAATGGCCTATGCAGGTCTCGAACCTGCGACCTTCGCGTTATTAGCACGATGCTCTAACCAACTGAGCTAATAGGCCGATGGATATATCTACATTTCTTCCAAGGGATTCTCTCAATTCAGACTTCCTTCTTGCTCTCTTTTTTCTAGTTGATAGGATTTTGGTGTTTTTTTCATTCTTATTTATTTCCTCTTTTGGCTTTATTCATCGATTGTATAGTCTCTTTGTCTATCTGTATACTACATTTTTTTTATTCCTTGACCTCTCTCAAAGATTTTTCTTTCATTTTGGCTTTCTCCTTTCTTTATGGACTTTCCTAATCACAACTATATTGTTCAAGGCATCTCATAGACGTTTATCCCCCCAATCGTCAGCCTTGATGTCTACTCCAGTTGAAAGATGATGGAATTTTTATGCCGAAAAGGAGTACACCTATTGACAATGAGCACAATTACTCACCTTTTAATCTAAAATTCTAATCTGATGGCTAACAATTGAAGATGCTGGCATATTCTTAGTCGTCCTCCCAAATCAATGAATGTGATTTCCTCTTCATAACTTCCTTGTATTTTTGAATGCATCCGTTAACCTATTTACCTTTTAACATTTACCTAATCATATTAAGAAATTACTGTAGCACTATATGATTGCCACGTTTAAATGATTAAACTTTGGATTTAGCACGCTGGCTGTAGACGCTCATTTTCTGACTGTACGTATCATTTCTGACTGTACGTATCAATGTCATGACAATGGAAACTATGCAAAATCTAAACATTGGCAATTTTCGATCAACACCTACAGTGTTAGAACTAACTGACATATAAAAAATTAAACTCGAGGGTGTAATTGAAGATATCATTGTCTCACTAGACTCCTAGGAATACCTAGTAATTTAATGATCCTACAACTCAAATCTAATTTGGGAGGACATCCTTTAATCTTAGGAAGACCTTGGTTGGCAATAGTCGATGCATTCATTAGTTGTCGATTTGGAAACACGACCATTACAAATAGCGTTGAAGTTAAACACATTACACTTTGCCCCCCTGCAAAATATGTAAATGAATTAGAACATGTAACATGGATTATTAAACTGATATTGATGAAGAAATAATCCAACCTCTTCTAATAATTGCACAAGCTATGAATCTTAAAGAAAATACCAACAAAAACCAACTTAATCATTTCATTATCATCTTGATTTTCTTTAGTATTTTAAGGGTAGTCATTAAATTCTAAACATTTTGCTGTTGATCATCTTTTGGGACAAAATTTTTAAGAATTGTGCACTGTGGACAGTTTGGAATCTTTATTTCAATCTATATTTCATGGAAATTATATATCAGTTTCCCGTTATAAAACCATTGTAATCTATCCCAGGAAAGGTCTAAATATTAATTTTGTTTTAGATGATTTGCAACAAAAGCAATTAATTTCAATTTTGCAGAAGTTTTCCAATGTTTTTTCTTTACACTATATGGAAATGCAAGGCGTCCATCCATATACACACACTCGTCATATCTATACATAGGAAAATGTTAAACCTGTTAGGCAAGCACATAGAAGAATGAACCTTGTTTTAAAGGATATTGTTAAAGGGGAACTTCATAAATTATTGGACATAGATTTCATTTATCCTATATTAGATAGTCAATGGGTTTCACCCTTCGTGATTGTTTCCAAAAGGAATGGAAAGTGGCAAGTATGTGTGATTACTGAGAACTAAATAAGGCTACCTTAAAAGACCATCCCCCTTTTCCTTTCATAGATCAAGTCATGGATACATTAGTAGGAAAGAAATACTTTTTTTCCTCGATGGCTTCAGTGGCTACAATCAAATAAGAATAGCTTCAAAAGACCAAGATAAATAACCTTTACATGCCCCTGGGGAACATATGCCTATAAGGTATTACCTTTTGGATTATGTAGTGCGCCTGCCACATTTCAAAGAGCAGTTCTAACTATCTTTTTTTATTTAATCCATGACTATGTAGAGGTTTACATGGATGATTTTATAGTATATGGGGACACTTTTGGAGAAGCCTTGGATAATTTGCAAAAACTTCTAACCATATCACAGGAAACAAATCTTGCATTAAGTAATAAATAATGTTTTTTAATGTTTACTAAAGGAATTGTTCTTGGCCACCGTGTATCTTTTGCAGGTATCAAGGTTGATCCAACCAAACTTGAGGTGATTCTTAATTTACCAACTCCATCCACACAAAAGGATGTAATAAACTTCTTGGGACATGTGGGGTATTACAGGTGGTTCATAATAAATTTTACTAAAATTGCCTCGATTTTATTCAAACTGCTTGCAAAAGATGTTGATTTTTATTGGGATACTAACTGTCAGGTTGCTTTCGATGCAATTAAAGAGAAACTTTCCACAACTCCAATATTAAGAGGATCATATTGGAAATTACCTTTTCATATATCCACCGATGCATTTGATTCAACGATAGGATGGGTTTTAGGGAAAAAGGAAAATCAACAAACTTATGTTATTTACTTTGTCAGTAAAAATTTGAATCCCACTAAACTTAATTATACCATTACTGAGAAAGAATTTATGGCAGTCATTTATGTAATTAATAAATTTCGAGACTATATCACTGGCTATGAAGTCTTTGTGCATACTGACCATTATGCCATTAGGTATCTCATGAATAAATCAATAACGAATGGTAGAATAATGAGATGGCTCTTATTATTACAAGAATTCAATATTACCATTTTAGATACACCTAACAGAGAAATTATGGTGGCATATTTTCTTTCTCGCATCAATAATCTTGGTGAGACCATTCCTATAAAAGATAGTTTTCCCAATGAAAATTGGGCGGCACTGTGGGGCCCATCAATCCTTTATCAAGGAGGAAGAGGTATGTTCTAGTACGCACATATTATGTTACTAAATTGACAGAAGCAAAATATCTACCACATGCAACTGAACAATCAATGGTATATTTCTTGTTTGAAGACATCTTTATTCATTTTGGGGTGCTTAGGGAAATTGTTACTGATCAGGTGGCATAATTTACATCTAAGTGTCCAACAGTATAAAATCAAACACTATAATTCTACTCTGTATCATCCACAAGACAATGGCCAAGTGGAGTCTACAAACAAGGTTCTAGAAGGAATTTAGCTAAAACAATGCAGCTCCATCGAACATATTGGGCATAAAAACTTCTAGAATCCTTGTGGGCATATAGGACCACATGGAAAAATACTATCGGTTTCACCCCATACAATTTGGTATATGGGAAACATGTACTTCTCGCCATTGAAATTCAAATCAAGACCTTTGAGGTTGCAACAAAATTAGGATTAAATTCGTCTGAATCTCAACAACAACAAATTGCACAATTGAATGAGCTAGATGAGATACCTCAGGATGCCCTGCAACATACCACTCTTGTACAACAACAACGGGAAAAATGGCACGACTGATTTATGAAAAGGAAGTAGTTTAAATTTGGTGTCTGGGATTTACTTTTTGACTCTAGATTCAAATATTTCAAAGGTAAGTTCACCACTCATTGGTTTGGCCCGTATGAAGTTGAAAAAGTTTTTAAGGTAAGATACAACAAACTACTTAGAGGCATTGTCACCAGTCTATAAGGTAAGTTCACCACTCACTGGTTTGGCCTCGATTATAAGTAGGAATACCATTGAACACTTGTATAATGATATAGCCCTTCCATATCCAACCACATCATGGCCTCACACATGGCTAACCCTGTTGGCATCCATTTCTACAATAGGAGTATATCTCCTAATTGCCTTGGTTATGAAATCATAACCAATATAACATAGCATGCTATTAAATTTCACATTATTTCCTTCATCATTAAGTAGCCTTATATGTATTCAAGGCCCTCTGCCTTTACCACATCTATTGGAATGTCATGCTCATTTTTTTTCCACAGAAAAAATTCGTAATTTCATTAAGTAGGTACAAAATTACATTCACAGGTATATACTGACTATAAGGAAATATCCAAGTATATAGTAACTAGTAAGGGACACACAAAGAGAACCAGATTACATTTAACAGGTGCCTGAAGCACTTCCCCTATCATGGGTAAAAAGAGTAGAAATAAAAAAAGCATGAGAGGGCCGAGATATAGCTAATAAGCCACTAAACAAATTACAAACATGTAAAAATGGATTGGGAAAACCTCACATCTACAGGAAATAAGTCAGAAGCTGCACGCTCGAGAAAGGACCTCAAAGTGTGGGAGCACTGCACGCCCAAGAGTGGATCTCAAAGCTCTTACCCAACCTCCACAAAGAAGCAAAATACCCATCAACTGTTGTGTAATGCACCTGATCCCAAGTCCAAAGACCCAACACCTAGCCATCATACCACCAAGAGAGAGCCACCAAGGAAACCCCAAAACGAAACAAGATGAAGAAGAAGAAGTGAAGCCAAACAGATCTACCACACCAGATCCATCGCAGGAAGGACCAAAAATCTGAGCACTAGTGGAAAATAAAACCATATCCACCCACAGGAGTGAAGCCACCAAGGAAAGCGAGCTACCATCAACCAAACCCAAGAAGAGGCAAAGGAAAAAGCATCGACCGAAAGAGGAACCAGGCGACTGCGGCAAGGGATATGGCTAGGGTAACCCTAGCTGCCCCAATACCAATGAAAGGAGCTCCATAAATGGAATATCTTCAGAAAGACGACTGTGGGAGCAACAAAGCTTCCCTTGAACCAGACACAATAGCTCAATCTAGGCTGCCCCCATGACCATGTGCTGCGACACTGAGTTCTGAAGCAAACATCGACAAAAAAAATGGTGCATAGTGGTGGCCAGGGTAAAATCCTAGCTGTGCTCCGCCTCCCCCGATTCGCCGAATGTCATGCTCATAATACATATCAATTCAAATTTTTAATTTTGATTGAGGGAATTCTTACCTCAATTCCCTTCAACATTATGCATCATAAGCAACGAAATGCATACATTCATGTTTATTATCAATTACTTGATACTACCCGATTAACTGGTATTTCATAGAAGCTTTCAATCTCTCTTCACCAACTTCTTGATCACCATTTTACCATCCTCATATTGCCTTCATATGGATGGCTACCGTAAGCAGCGACATGATCATCACTTTCAAACGTGCTATAAACTTTTCCTGGATACATAATCCATCATTAATCACATTCAAATATCACAACACCAATTATTTCATATATAACAACAAACTACTTAGAGTCTACAAGCATTATGTATGCATGTCTAGGAATTCTTACATGCACTAATGCATGTCTATATGCACCAACCATTCATTCTCAACATGCCTGCTAGTGCACATGCATTCTATCTTTCCTATATGCATTATGCATTACATCTAATATTCTCTCTGATGCATATTTATTTCAACTTTATTTATTTAATTTTGTGTTGTAGATGGTTTTCCTTGAATTCCTTTAGATTCTAGCTGCTCACTGTGCCTTCATTGTACTCATCTGTTCCATGCGTCTTCTTGTTAGGAACCTTCTAGCCAAGTCCAACTTGGCATTTTTGTAATTCCAGCTAATATGTCCTATTGGAAGCTACTTCCTCTTAGGAAATCATGCCCCAACTTTATTTTGGATGAACCTTTCAATATTCATAAAGTTGTACAAGCATTGCCTCAACTGACTAATAACACTGCAATCTAACAACCATTCATTGCTTTATTTCTCTATAGGCAACTTTAAAATGAATGAACCATCATTATTTCAACCACTGAATTCCTTGCACCTAATCCCGCTTCCACTGCGAACTTTGATTTATAAGTGGATTTATTGCTCTGAATACTTTTAGATAGAAGTTGTTGGTTTATGGCTTGCAACTCTTTTCTAGGAATTCATATGTTCTCACGTAGAGATGACTCACCCATCTCATGAGTCATGCATCACCTCATGAGATTCTCTCCCTCTTTTGCAACAAGCTTTGCTGCCATCAATTTTACATTCAAGATGAAGGAGTCTCCCTTATCTATTTGTGCCTACTAAAGACATCCTTCACTCATTGTATTCATGTTTCGTGTTAGAATCCATGTTGATATGTCTTTGCAATTCATTCAAAATCTACAACAGTTGAATATAAATTTTGGCTCTACTCTTCTAGAGCACTTATCAACCTTTTATTTCCTACTTTGTAGCTCTGCACTTCCCTTTGCAGCTCTTTATTGTATCAGGGAACTCTACAAGCTTTTCCTTGCTTACATGTCCATTAGACCTTAGAATTATAATCCACAATAGACCTACATAACCATTATTTAAATCATCCAATCCTCTTGTCAATAGGCCTTTGACATAACACCCTATCCTTGAGTGTTCCTTTGTTCATCAACAATTACCTTGTTATTAAAAGCTCAACCCCTTTTTATTGCCAGGCTAATGCACTCCAAATGTGCCTCTATACCTGTGCATATGCACCATCATGATCATTTATAGTATTCCTTACATGATATTCAAATTTGGCATGTACCTCTACCATTTGGAAATATTTTTCCAAAATTGACATTTTTTGAAAAACTTTCAAATTGAGCAATTGCATGGTTCATAGAGTCAATTATCCATTTTCTCAGAACTTTATGAAACAACTAGATGTCTCCTCTGAGAACTTAATCCTCTTGTCATGTTTTCCTCTATATTACCTTTCCAATCGCTATACTCATGCCTTATTATGATTTCGGAGCTAAAAGTTATGGTTGTCTGAAATCAACAATTTCACCCTTTGTTATAGCAAGATTTGCCTCACCCCATACAACTTGCTCAGAAGGCCTTTCTATTTCCCTATGCAGACTTGAAGTCCCCTTTTGCACTTCCCAGAGCTAAAAATAATATTTTTCCACATATACGTGCCCTAATTGTTATACAACATGCGTATACGCAAGTTGCACCATTACAGTCCGCGTACATCGAATTTTGTGCCCAAAATTAAAAATTGTGTTGGGTTTCCATGTCACATCACGAGATCTATGATCCTTGACCATCCATATACTGGAAACGTTTCGAATCAGCCCTTCAGTTCCATTTGAAGGCTATAAATTGGGCCATATCAAAGCCATGGAGGAGAAGATAATTCAACTTTTGAGAGTAAAGATACTCTGGAGAAATTTTCACTTCACATTGAGTCTGCATCCCTTTGTCCTTTAAAGTCTGAACACATTGTTCATCCCCCAAGTTCTTCCCTCTTTGATGGACAACCTCATTGTCTCTCTTATATGAGCTTGCCTTTAGTGGAGGATCGAAGTGGTGGAGGCCCAGCTGGAAGGGACTTAGTTTCTCGGTTTCAAGACGTGCCGACACATAAGTTTGTCACTTATACACTTTTGTGGATCATTTTTTAATAGAAATACTCTTTTCTCGTACAACTGATATATTGCAAATATTTGAATTGTTATTCCATGGGCGTATTTGTTATGAATTTTAATGGATTATGCTATTGTATGTGCTAACATTATATATTATCACCATATGCTTGCGTATCTTGGTTGTTGAGGAAAAGTTGCAGGTATAAAGCTTTGGGTCACATGCTCAAAGGCGGTCTTCATCGAACGTCCATACGAGGTAGGCTCTTTATCTTGTCTTGTTAAAATTTTCATTTATATAGCATACTTGGGATTAGAGTCGATTTCTATAGTCATTCCGTCCGTTGTGGTTTACTCCATGCCATAGAGTGATTTTCCTTGTAACAGAATTTGTGACCATATTGGGGATGAATCTTCTATTTTGGGGTTTGGAGTGTTTTTCTCCTTCAATTGCTCTCTGTTACTCTGAGTTTTCTTGTCGCATGATTGCTTGATAGCCTATTTTTACCTTGTATCTGAGTTTTCTTGGCTTAATCCTTTCCCTGGCAGTGTTTTAATACATATACGCGGGTTTTCCCTTGATAGACACGTACATACAAGAGTTTTCCTTTTATAGGGCGTGTACATATGTGATTTTTCCTTAAATAGTCACATACATCAACTTTTTAGGCTTTCCATCTAAGTTTGTTGTTTGCTGGGTAAGTTTTGATGGTTGCTGAGTCTTCTTGGGTCTATGTCCTAACTGTTGAGTGCCTACAGAGTGATAGGAAACCTTCTTTTGGTTGAATTTTCAGGCGGTTTTTCTTTCTTATCATATTTTTCATTAGTTGTCCTTTCATCTTGGTCTGAGTGTTTGCTTCTTGGTATCCTATGTGGCTTGTCGCTTTTGCTTGTAGTAGGGTCTATGTATCAAGCTGCTATTTAATCCTTGCATTTTCATTTCTTTATATTGAAAATACAAAAATATACATTTTGCATTATGGCATTTTCTCTTTTGGTTATTCAGTATTGATCTTTACATTTGTGGAAAGATTGCATCTTATTGAAATTGTAGAAGTTGCATTTGAAAAGCTTATCATCTCTTCAGAATTTAAAGTTAGGACTTTGTATTATATTCATATTCATTTCTTTTATATGCTGAGTCACAACATCATTAGTTTCACGACCACATCTCTTAAGTAAACAAAGCCTCTAAAATTAACACTCATTAATTAAAATTGATTAATAACGATTTTATTTTTTAGAGTACACAAACAAGCTTATGATATAGGGCATTGTAATAGGATTCTATGAGTAAACTTGTCCAAGGCTATTAAACTCAACATATGTGTCTGACCAGGGAGTGGTGAAATTCATTGTGTAATTAGTGACGTCATGAGGCTCCGCTCACACTGATGTTAAGCACGAGGTCGCGTAAAGTTGGTTGCAGAGATAGCCCTCTAATACCTTCTTAGCGTCAGAGATATTTCTGGGGATCTATTCGTATTTGGGGGTCTTGCTAGTACCTTTACCTCCTGGAGAGGTAGTTCTTTTAAGATTTCGGGCTTTGTTACCCTGCCCATATGATGGACCTGGCATACGACTATTCTCCTATGCATTGGTTATATCGTGGTGTCCTTATTTGCTTTACATAGGTAGCCACATAGGTTACTTGCAGGGGTTATTTTTCAGGTACCCTGAGCAAATAAGGGTCGGACAACACAAAACCTTTATGGAAGATTACCTCTCCGGGGGGATCTGACTGACTGCGTTGTTAAGCCCACGAGGGCCCTTTTAATTGATTATGATATCTCTGATCTTTTGAATGGAGTCTGAGGCCCCTCTTGGGTGAGGCATACCTACTCTAGTGAGGGAGGCCCATTTTCAATCACTATATCATGTTTGTGTGCATTTGGCCTTTTGTTTATTTTGGTGTGCACTCTGATTTATAGTTGGCCTTAGGATTTGGTTTCTATATCTTGAGTCTTGAGTCATCGTGGAACCAGAACAACTTCCTCGTTGGTCTCACCATTTGTTGAAGTTACCACCGCATCTTGAGTCTTTGCCATCTAAAAGGGGTAAAGTTATCAAATGTGGTACACATACCTCCACCTATCAGACTTGTGATTATACAAGTATGAGTACTGAGTCGAGTCAAAAAGATACTGGGAGTCCTTCGACTCCCATACCTACTATAGTTAATGGAACTCCTTCGACCACTACGGCTGTAGTGCCAGAGGTTCCCGTCATCACTCCTATCTGGCATGTGGTTGCTACTCAACCCATAGTAACGAACCCTTTTGGGTCTCTTTTTGGTTCACCTGGATATAATTCTCAGTCCATACCTATGACCTCTAACCCTTTCTCTTGTGGTATGCTAAACCTGACATCACAAATTTCATCCTCCATTCCAACGACTAATACAAATCCTAGTATTGGAATTGGGGACATGGCCCCTCTGTATACTCCTCTCCTGCCTAGTGCAACTCAAATTCCCCAAACGAATCCTTCGGTCAAGGGTCAACCTCCATTTTTCTTCAGGTCTAATGTTGGTCTCAATGTTTCTGAATGGAGTAATCAACCGGGCGGACAAGCTACTTCCTCTGTTCCGTCCTTTACTTTTTCCTCATCAACACTGATTCTGAATAATACATTTGGTATGACGAATCCACCTCTATCCTCCAGATTTACACCTCGGGGAGGTCAGTTTCATACTATGGGAAACCCCCAGCTTGGAGCTCCTCTGGCTGGGGGAAATATTTATAACACACATTATAATATTCCTATAGGCATCGTGCACAGCCAAACTCTTGTGAATAAGTTCAGAGGAGGATATTATACTCCTGGATAGGGCCATGGTGTATACCAGAACCTTGGATGGGCTGCAATCCCTCAACATCAATCTTTCTCGGGAGCATGGGCTCAGATGCCGCAACCCCGACTCCCATTTCTGGAAACACTTAATTTTCCATACTTGTCGAGGTTAATGAATGACTTGGTGCATCATGATCCATCATGGCCCCCCTTCCCCACTAAGCTTCCTTCGGATATTTCAAAATTCGAAGGAAAAACTGGTGAGGATCTAGGTGATCACGTCACTACTTTTCATCATTGGTGCTCATCCAATTCTCTTAATTACGATTCTATTCATTTGAGACTATTTCAACGCACCCTCATGGGGGTTGCAATGAAATGGTACATTGAGCTACTGGGGGAACATATGGGAATTTTAATCAGATGGTTTTAGTCTTTCTCAAACACTTCCAGTTGACGGTTTGTTATGATGCCGACATAGAACTCATGTCGACCCTTCGCCAAGATAAGGCCACACATATCTCAGACCATATCAAAGAGTGGTGCAGATGAAAGAGGTTGATTAAAGCCTACATTCCTCCATAGTTTCTGTTGGAATGGTTCCTGAAATCCCTATTGCCTTATATTTCAAGGATGTTTCTACATCCGGGGTAATCTCTAAGGAAGAAGCTATTTTCAAAGCCCAACAATTGGACCTCATATATGCCAGTCTCAAATGTTATATGAAATTCTTCCACACGCACCGAGGTCAAATTATGACCCAAGACAAAATCTTGGGCCTCATGTCGATGGAATTATAGGCTCTGCAAATACTAAGTCTGCAGACTTGGTGATGAACTAGTTGAAGGAGCTGTCTCTAATCCAGTCTACAACAAGACCAGCTTCGTCTGTGTTCTGCACTCCCACTCAGTCGACGGATGTGCATTCTGTACAGTCGTCGACCAACCCAAATGGTGACCAACAACTAGGCGAGAATAGAAGGAAAGGATGAGGTAATTGTAAGGGGGGGATAAATGATAACATAACCAAGGACAACGCTAACAGTGATATATTGAAGATTAATGTTGGTGAGGGAAAGAAATAAAAGAAGAAGGTGAAGTTTCCTTGTAAACTTTGTACATATGATCACCTTACCCACTTATGCCCCAAACTTGAGGAAGCCATGAGGCTCTTATCTCAACCGCCCACTGTGCAGAGCAATCCGTTTCCGCATAATCAACACATGGCCTGGAGCTCTTCTAACGCCGGTAATGCGTCGACTGGGAATCAAACCCCTCGAACCACGAAGGTGACCGTCTACGTGTAAATATGGTCAAGTCTCAAATTAATGTAGCCACTCGATCTTGTGATTACTGTTCCTCGCAAACTATTCCAGGTCTAGAGTCTCCCCCTCCTCCGAAAACACCTTTGCAGATCGAAAAGCCAGAGCCTCCACCTCGTATTCCGAAAGGAGTACTAAAAATCTCTACCCACAACCCTAATGATAGAGCTTCCCAGAACTATTCGATTGTCAAGGATCTGGGTCAAAACCCGTGTGCGATGTCGGCTTTGGAGGTGATCCAGACATGTCCTTCACAGAGGAATGCCTTGTTATCTGTGTTAGGAGCTCTAAACCCGTGTGGCTCAAAGGTTATCAAGTTTAACATCACGAATGTTCAACCTCGCTTGCCTTACCACGTGGCCTTTCATATCCATGTGGATTACTCGAAATATACCATCAAACATACTGTTATTGATGAAGGCATTGCAACGTGTGTGATGTCCCTAACCTGTTGGAAAACCATTGGCTCTCCAACCCTCTCTCAATCTCCAACTATGTCGACTGCATTTGATGGTCATTCTTTCCGTCCCCACAAAATTCTTCCTACCTTTCTAGTCCAGTTAGGTGGAAAGATAGTGGAGGTGGATGTTGAGGTGGTTGATGCACCCCTTGACTATAATTTATTGTTAGGGTGTAATTGGACTTTTGCCATGACCACAATCATATCACCCGTTTTCAGCACTTTATGTTTTACTCACGAAGGGAAAATCATGACGATTGATCAATTATCCTTTGTGCATGCTAGTCCCAATGCATAATTTGGACCATCAATCCTAGTGATCTACAATTCCCAGTTGACAATTGAGGATATCGGTGTCAGAATGTATTCCTCCCTCATGGGTACTTTTGATTTCATGACATGAATTCATCGCATTTATGCCATGTCCAGTAGGTATTCTTCGTCATTGAGGTCCGTTCCTTTTTGTACTTCAACGATCCTTGGACCCTACCTTCCCTGACCATGTCTTGTGAACGTCAGTAACATATTGAAAAGGAAATGCCACTGTCAGTGACAGAGATAGTGTATCGGGTTGTTCTTGACTCTACTGCTGACCCAGATCCCATCTTCTTGCAGATGGATGAGGAGGATCCTGTTCTTCATCTCGTATGGGCCACTTCATCATCTTGCTCACATGATTTCCTCGATGATACTTTACCTTCGGATGAAGCCATCTTAGAGGCCATGAATGGTCACGATAGGCCATAGGATGATATGCATCACCGCTCTTACTTCCTCCCAGAACTTGTTAAGCTCGAACAAGACAATTTTAGATCTACCTTGAGTGAAATGGTCGATCATGTGGTCACGTCGTAGTTCCACTAGATACGCATGGCATTTATGCCGAAGGAAACATGGAAAATATTTCTCCTACCATCACGATCGACATCTCTTGAGTTCTTGGTAAGATTGAAAATGTATATATCGATGCAGATTGTTTGCCTGAAGAAATTCAGATCTACACCGATCTCTTCAAGGAATTTCGTGATGTATTTGCTTGGTCATACAAAGAGATGCCAAGAATCGACCCCTGTACTGTCGAACATGAAATCAAGACTTGCCCGGATGCTAAACCTATTCGAAAATGTCTCAGAGTTGTTAACCCTAAGAAGGACCCTGCTATTAAGGCAGAGGTGGAGAAACTACTCTATGCTTGTTTCATCTACCTGGTTCCTTTGACTGAATGGGTGTCAAATCCCGTTACTGTGAATAAGAAACAAGGAACCATCCGTGTGTGTATGGATTTTCGAGACCTGGACAAGGCTTGTCCTAAAGACAACTTCCCGACACCTTTCATTGATTAGATTCTCGATGAGTGTGCAGGAAGCGAGGTTTTTTATTTTATGGATGGATTTTCAGGATATAATCAAATTCAGATCAAACCCGAGGATCAACATAAGACGACATTTATTTGTCCTTGGGGTACTTTTGCATACCAGAAAATGCCTTTTGTCCTTAAAAACGTCGGAGGAACCTTCCAACGCACCATGACCTTTGCTTTTCACGATCTCGAACACATTGTCAAAGCTTATCTTGACGATCTCACTGCTCACTGTCCCATGATAGTAGATCATTCCACTCACCTTCGACTAGTATTTGAGAGATGTCGTTATTATCACATCCATTTAAACCCTCACAAGTGCATCTTTTGTGTTAGGTCTGGACGTCTCTTGGGGTTCTTAGTCTCTGAGAATGGGATCTTGGTGGATCCTATGAAGGTTGAGTCAATACTTCGGTTTCCTCCCTCTTGCAACATTCGTTAACTTCAGGGTTTACAGGGGAAATATAACTTCTTACGTCGTTTCATAGTGAACTATGCCAATATAACTAAGGGTTTCATGTGTCTTTTGAAGAAGGATACTCTGTTTATATGGGATGAAAAAGCCCAGGAATCCTTCGATGCTCTTAAGAAAGCCTTGGTATCAACACCTCTTCTAAAGCCTACTAACTACAATAGAGATTATTTGCTTTATATCGCCGCATCTGAAGGGACAATTGGTATGGTTCTAGTTCAGGAAGACGTTGAACTCCATGAGAATGTCGTCTACTATCTTAGTCGAAACTTAGTCGGTCCTGAGCTTAAGTACTTTGACGTTGAGAAGCTAGCCTTGGCTGTCGTACACACGGTTCAAAGATTATTACATGATATACTACTTTGCAAAAATACCGTAGTTTTTTATGTCAATCCATTTCAATATGTCCTTACTAGGCGTATCATAGAGGGAAAATACAATAAGTGGATTGTCATTTTGCAAGAGTTTGACCTCGACTTTGCTTCAACGGAGTCTAAGAAATCGCTAGTTTTTGTTGAGATGATATTAGACTTTCCTAGATTAGATGAGGATGTTATCCATATCGATTCATTCGCGGATGAACATATTTTCCTTATCTCGTCTTTGGACCCCTAGTATGGAGACATTTTAATATATCTTCAAACCTTGAAGTTACCTTAGCATATGTCGAGAGACGATCGATGATGTATATGACATCAAGCTAAAAACTACCTTATTGTCGGCGACAGTTTGTATCGTCGAGGTGTAGATAATATCTTGTATCGTTGCTTGGCTCGTGAGGAAGCTGAGTCCGTTCTTAATGACTATCACAGTGAGGCTTGTGGTGGTCATCTATCTGGGCTTGTGACGACCCAAAAAATATTGCAAGCTGGTTATTTTTGGCCGTCAATTTTTAAGGATTGTGTTGAAGCGGTCAAGAAGTGTCACCCTTGCTAGGTGTTCGCTGGGAAAATGCACTTGCATCCAGACCCTCTTCATCCAGTCATCACTGTTGGTCCCTTCACCAAGTGGGGGGTGGATTTTATGCAGTGTAAACCAGCTTCGACTAGGGGGCATCAACATATTATTGTGGCCATGGACTACTTCACTAAATGGGCAGAGGCCATGGCTACTATGAAATCCGATGGTAAGACAACAACATTTTTCATTTTCAACCAAATTATATCGCTATTCAGAATCCCAAAGGAGATTGTCACTGATCATGGAAGTCACTTTCAGAATGAAATGACGAAGGATTATCATCAAAACTGGGGTTTAGGCACGATCATTCTTCCCCTTATTATCCCCAGGAAAATGGACAAGTAGAGGCTGTGAATAAATCTCTCAAGACCATTTTGCAAAAAAACTATCAGCCAGAGTAAATCTGAGTGGCATCTTATGATTTACCCTATGCTTTGGGCATACCAAACCTCGATTAAGACTTCCACCGGTTTTCCTCCTTTTCATTTAGTACACGGTGTGGAGTTGATCCTTCCAATTGAATGCGAAATCCCTTCACTCAAGCAGGTAATTGAGCTCCTACCTGACAATTTTGTTCTTGAAGAATGCCTCGTACACCTAGAACATCTAGATGAGCAGCGTCGATATGCCTCTACGACTATTGAAGCAAATAAATGACGTGTTAAGGTTCATTACGATAGGTTTGTATGTCCTCGGCAGTACGCTGAGGGTGACTTGGTCCTCCTGTATGACCAGGCCAAAGAACCGTTGGGGGAAGACAAGTTTAACCCCATCCACGATCCTTATATCGTGCAACGTGTTTTGGAAAAAGAAGCATATGAGTTAGAATATTATGAAGGGAATATGTTGGTTGAGCCCAAAAATGGGCTCTACTTGAAAACATATGACGCTTGAGCCCTTAATCTTGGGCGTGACTCTTTGTATACTAGTGTATTTTAGTGTATATATATCTTTTCCTTTGAGTCATTTGACTTGCTTATCGAGTTTTCCCTTGGTTGGCAGAGGTCAATGGAATCTCTTGTTTACTTAGGATTCACAGATTGTGTCAGTCGTCATACACACAACTTGGCTTCCTCCGCTTGGGTCATTTACTCACCCGAGGGTCAACTGGTGTCTTCAGGTGGCGTTTGTCTAGGGCCATCAATGAACAATGTGTCCAAGTATAGCGCCATTATATAGCTTTTACGCGATGCCATTTATCATGGTGTTCGATCTTTAGAAGTTCACATGGACTCCCAGTTAGTAGTATGCGAGTTAAACAACAATTACCATGTGCGAGACTATTCTCTACTTCGACGATTCCTACGGGTACGACTTTTGGAATGCCACTTTGATTTTATTACTTATAATCACATACCTAGAAGTTCTAATATGTATCCGATGCATATGCTAATTATGTCTTAGATTGGCATTTGTCACATGACTAAAGTAAAGAAAACACATCAATGTACACATTGTATCATATATATAAGTAAAGCCAAAGACCAATGTTTTTATATTTCATCTCTCCAAAAAATATGGTGTCATAGTACAAAATGTGGCTCACACCCTCAAAATACATATACAATCGATAGATATAATGACCATGACATCTACGCATGTGGAGCCGGATGCGTGTCATGATAGCATACATGGCGTTTGCAAGACGTCAGAAGAGTCACACCCACACACGGGGCACACCTACCACATGCGACTGCATCACCTCTAGCAGATCCTCTACCTGAACCATGGGAATCCTGTGTGTCAAACGAGGCAGGTTCCCCTGCACATTTTGAAGCACTCTCTTCACATCTCTTCCCACTGGCTCATCCCCTCGCTTCCTTCGCCGATGTCATGGGAATCTATCTGGCAGTCGCGGACCCACATCCGCGTAACAAAGCATTTTTGTTGAATACTTGACACCACCCAAAATTATTTGCGTTTTTTTTACTCTTTTAAAGAAAACACAAAAAAATGAAATATATAAAAAAAATTCATACCTATATCTCTGTAGGCAGAACTTGCTGGAAATGGCATGTCAAGATCTCCTCTGTAGTCGATGCCTACATAAGGGTAGTCATCCAGGGCTATCACTTGCCAACGCCACCAGAATAAGAACTCATCATTGTAGGCAGTTGGCACCCTACCACCTCCCAACTGTCTCATAACCTTGATCCACTGTGACATGGATGGATCACACGGTCTTGTGAAATGATCTCGACTTTAGGGCTCAATCCTGGAACCCGCTCAAAGAAAAAACTACATAATATAGATGCGAGCCCGAAGTTGCTCTTTCTACCTTGTTTGTAGTCTATCAGCTGGCTCTTCATGTTAGCCAGTAGTGAGGTGCACTAATCATAAATTGTGGGTCGTCAGCAATCCACTGAGTAGAACATCAGTGGCCTTGATGTCTGGTACAATGAGGCTAACCCTATGATCCGTGTAAGTAAAAGAACGATGATCTTCAAACTCAAGTTCTCGATCGCCCTTATGGGGAGTTGGCTCCCTACTTTTTCTGTGCCTGCAACACAGTGGGTGGCGATGTAGTCCTCTATGTTCATGCCATGCCCAGCCCCCCAAGATTTAAGGTTCACCACTTCACCCCGACGAGACAATCCTGTAAGGAAATAGATATCCTCGACTTCAATTCTCAATGGTTTCCCATCGAGATTGAAGGCCTCTGTATCTGGATCCCAAAATTTCACCAACATTTGGAGAAATCTCACTTGAGCCCTCATTCCTTTGAGAGCCCAAAACTTGTAAAGACCACATATTTTTAGCGCTAATTGGGCCTCTGCATCTCTTTCCACTGCAACATCAACTTCCTCATGCTCTATCTCTCTCCATTCAAGTACCATCCCGCAAGAAGAAAACCATTTTTTTGAGTCAAACTCTTAAAAAAACTAGTTTGTGGACTTGTACACTGGATGCAATGTGAACAATCGTGTGTAAAGCTGCATATTTGTGGGCAGAATTTGCCTTGACCGCGTATATGTCTCCATATACGCGACCTAATGAACTACAACCCGCGTACACCCTAATTCCTAATTTGTGCCTTCAAAAACTCAAAAAATGAGGCCTAATTTGAAATTGTAAGCCATTAGAAATGAAGAGGAGGGAAACATCACTTACTTGGTCCAGACGGTTGTCAATTCCGTCGCTCGTAGCTTCCGCAATCGACACTTGAAGATCATGGGATAATTGGTCCAAAATGCACTATGTGGGTAAAAAACTCATATGGTATCGTAAAATTGGTTATTTTTTACTATTAGTAGAATATTTTTATCCACTTTACATGGTTTTTGCTAATTATCAAGTCTATGTTGTCGGAGTCCTCCATGTGTCTCATGCTCTTGTTCAAAGGATATCTATAAGCCCATGTCAGCCATTTCTCAGAACTCTTGACTTTGCATGTCGACCACACTCTCAATGTGTCTTGGAATCACATGAAGTTGTAGTCCTACCATGCACCCTGGTCCTACTTTCATTATGGGTAGGTAACCTTGAACCCAATAGTTGACATCTCCTCATTAGTTGTTGACTGGGGGGTTTCATTTGTGTTCGACAGCAAGAAATCCATTCACACATTGGTATCTGTACAATGTCTTGGATGCCATTAGCCTTATTGGTGGTTTCCTCACCTCTGTCGATAGTTTTCCTTATTGAATGTTATTCAGAGGGTCCTTTTCATGCACTACTTGCATTTGGTGCATGCAAAAGACGCACAGGGTCATTGGTTCATGAACATCCTCTTCATTCGAGTTCCTCCAAATCATCAAGTTATTGCTTTGTACCTCATTCTGAATGATGAGAGATGCCTTAATGCTATCCTTTCAGCAGGTCTCCTTCCATCGAATTTGGCTCATCTATTATGAAAAAGAGGCCTAGAGTCCTATGAGTACCTAGAGGCTTGCAGTCATTAGTGACAGGTTCTCCCGCCATTGACAGTTGGGAATACATCAATGTCTCTTGATCGATGGATTCTTCAAGTGTTCGACTTCAATACCTTTATTCACACTTGTAATAATGTACTCGGTGCCTTGATGCCTACTTTCATTATCGGTAGGTTGTCTCGCATTTTTTTACGGTATCCATTAATGACCGGTAATCAAACGAAGTCTCATTATGTTCGACCTCAACTCCTCTATTCACATGATGTAGACTTGCACCTTTGGCATATCATGTAGAAGACTTGAAGACATCAATTATAGTAGCAACTTCCCTGAGTTGTTGCTATCATTCATTGGACCAGTACCTATATGACTTCAGTAATCATGGGAGATCAAATTGCACTCCATTGTATACATATATCTTCAGATTGATTTTGAGACTGGTTTTCACTAGGCCTTGTTCGTGACTATGACATGCTATGGCATGTATCTACTTTGTATTTCCTATTCATGGCCATGAACAACTATTTGGTATATTTCCACATGGATTTGCAGTGTAATTCAAAATGGCAGCCATGTGTACAAAGTCATAATGAATTGTAATATTCTCATGAGCAACTAGTTCTTCCAACTGAGTCTCCATCACTCCACTTCGTGGAATTATAATGTATTTTTGCCATCGAAGATACTCCTCTGACCTCACACATTAGGGGGCATCTGTTATAGGAATATTTGCCTCACCCCATACAACTTGCTTGGAAGGCCTTTCCATTTCCCTCTGCAGGCTTGAAGTCCCCTTATGCACTTCCCAGAGCTAAAAAATCATATTTTTCCACATATACACACCCTAATAGTTATATAACATGTGTATATGCAGGTTGCACCATTACAACCTGCATACATCAGGTTTTGTGCTCAAAATTAAAAATTATGTCGGGTTTCTATGTCATGTCACGAGATCCATGATCCTTGACCTTTCATATACTGGAAATGTTCTGACTCGACCCTTCAGTTCCATACGAAGGCTATAAATTGGGACATATCAAAGCCGTGGAGGAGGAGAGAATTCAAATTTTGAGAGCAAAGATACTGTAGCAAAATTTTCTCTTCACATCGAGTCTGCATCCCTTTGTCCTTTAAAGTCTAAGCACATTGTTCATCCCCCAAGCTCTTCCCTCTTTGATGGAGAACCTCATTGTCTCTCTTATATGAGCTTGCCTTTGGTGGAGAATTGAAGTGGTGGAGGCCTATCTAGAAGGGACTTAGTTTATCGGTTCCAAGACGCGCCGACACAGAAGTTTGTCACTTATACACTTGTGTGGATCATTTTTCAATAGAAATACTCTTTTCTCGTCCAATTGATATCTTGCAAATATTTGAATTGTTATTCCATGGGCGTATTTGTTATGAATGTTAATGGATTATGCTATTGTATGTGTTAACATTATATATTATTTCCATATGCTTGTGTATCTTGGTTTTTGAGGACAAGTTGCAGGTATAAAGCTTTGGGTCACGTGCTCAATGGTGGTCTTCATTGAACGTCCAAACGAGGTAGGCACTTTATCTTGTCTTGTTAGCATTTTCATTTATATAGCATACTTGGGATTAGAGTCGATTTATGCAGTCATTTCGTCTGTTGTGGTTTACCTCATGCCATAGAGTGATTTTCCTCGTAACACCCTTTTTGCACCTATTTCACTAGTACAATTAATCTCAAAGGCTAACTTCTTCTACTTGTAGAAATATTCTGGCAAGAACTAGGAATTTTTTTATATCATGAATTGACAATGTTCTTGATTGTGAGTACACATC
This sequence comes from Picea glauca, assembly GCA_000966675.3. NCBI lineage: Eukaryota > Viridiplantae > Streptophyta > Pinopsida > Pinales > Pinaceae > Picea > Picea glauca. The sequence goes on from JZKD02S2313352.1 coordinate 420,168, forward strand.
AATTTTCATATTCAGAATTTGATACTCTAGTCAAAATATGTATAAATATGGAAATGACAACTTTGCACTTTTACATTTTCTCCATACTTGGAATTTTTAGCAAAACTGGCTATCTTCCAAACGAAGAAAAACTGGGAGAAATTTCCTCAAGACAAAGTTGTTTGGATCATTGAGTAGGTGAAATGTCGAATAAATATTTTTTTTCCTGATTCGTTATCTAGGGTCCCTTTTCCTCTATTGAAGATTTTAAAAATCTCCAAAAAGTTCATGGGAATAGTGGTTTTTGACTTGTTTTTGCATCTCCACTGCAAACCTTTTGGAATTATGCCAAAATCCTAGTTGGGTATCTTTGTCTCTACTTTTTGGATTCTATAAAGATTTAATCTTAATCTGGGTCCCATTCATGGAGAACTACTCTAATCTTCCAAAACCAATAATTTGCATTTTCTGGGAAATTGAAGCATAAAAGGCCAGTGGTCATAACACTTTTCTAGGCTTCGTCATTACAGAATACCCTTTAAAGTTTATTTGATTTTGAGTCAATATGCTTATGTTATGACCAAAATAATTTTTTGGCTCCAGACTTTTTTTTATTCTTGACCATCTTTCTCCTTTCGTTTCCTCCCTCTCTTTTCTGTTCTCTTCTTCTTTTCTTTTATTTCTTCTCCTTTTCTTTCTCTTCTCTTCCTTGGCGATCAATAAAAACATTTAATTGGAAGCTAGTGAAATCCTTGTAACGATGATCAACATAATTCCTTTATCAACGATTGGTGAAAAACGTCTATCGTCCATTGGTGAAAAACCTTCTATGGATGATCAACAAAAAACCCTTTATTGATGATTGGTGAAAAACTGTAATGTTCCTTAGCAATTTCAGTCAGGAACTAGGGTTTGATGTTGTTTGATTTTTGTAGGTAGTGATTACAGAAAGGTGTGCTGAAGAGTTTTTATTGGATTTTTATTGCATTAAAGACATAATAACAAGATTGAAACACTATTCAAGGAAAGAAAGACACAAACAAGAAATTAAGCTTTAGATCCGACCTTTATTTAATATTAGAAGAGATCCTCATACATGGATATGTAGATCTGGTACAATAGAAAAGTTATATAGACCCTAGTTCTTCACCCACTGAATATAGCTAATTACAAGATTAATTTATTTCCCTTCCTGAATAGAATCCTTCAGATCTCTGCTGGTATGGTCCTGGATGGCTAGATCTGGAACTGGTACGACCCTTGACTGGTTAGAAATGCTCAATATTTCGGCCTCCTGGTAAATGGCCTCCAAAATCTACCAAAATACCCTCAAATTGTGGATAGGGAGCTATAAAGTAGGGAGGATCCAAGTTTAAGTGAAAACCCCCAAAGTTTCCTTCAGATCTAAGAGTATCCTCAATGGGAGTTGCACCCTCCTCCATAAATTCATCCCAAGCCAAATAAAATCATCCAAGAGGAAAACCCTTGGTGTAAAGGCTGCAAAAGGGCACTATGAACATAGAAATAGACCTCCAATAGTGGAGAAATGCAGATCAAGTCTCCTCCAATAAAATTGAGCTTCTTCTCTTCCAATGGTGTGCCCTACTGCTAGAAAACCTTCAGATCTGTACATCAAACTCCAAATATTGCATGCTAAATACTTGTGACTGGATTAGAATGGTGAGGGAGGGATATTTCACCTCCTTAGCCAAGCTTGAACTAGGAACAGAGGAATCTTTCACCTCCTTCCTGGTTTCTAGGGGTTGTTCACTCAGAACCCTCAAAACGTAAGTTGTCTAGCTTAAGAGGGCAAAGTGCAAGTGAATAAAGATAATTGGATCTTGAGAGGTGTTCCCTCCTCTTTCTTTTATACCTCCTTTTTCTGATTTGTCATTGAGTTGTTTTTTCCCACTTGCTAAGGTTTTTAATTTAATTTTCCTTTCAGTCACTTAATTCTTCCTTAGCCTTTTACCAATGTCACTTTAATAATATAACTTTAGATGTCTTAGTGACAAAACCATACTTCCCTTCCCCTTATTTTTCTTGAACTATAGTCTAGAGGGGTAGCTAGAATACTGTGTCCTTGAGCTCTTGTGTCAATGAGAAGGGGATATTACAATCACCCCTACTAGAAATTGCTTTCCCTAAATCAATCCAGAACCAGTTTCTTGCAATATTCGTTCACTTTCCCAAGTAGCATCTTCTATGGGCAAATCTTTCCATTGAACCAAATATTCTTTAATTGCTCTACTCCTTAGTTGTTTCACCCTGGTTTCTAATATCTCCTCTAGTATTAAGTGTAGATTCCCTTCTTCATCAACTGGTGGCAATGTCTCATTGACTAGTACATGTTGACCCAATGCTCTTTTCAAATAAGACACATGGAAAACATTGTGGATTTTACTTCCTAGGGGCAATTTCAATTCATATGCCACTTCTCCAATTCTTCTCTGCACTTCATATGGACCATAGAAGCGTGGTTGTAATTTCTCAGCACCACTCTTCTTGATAGATGCTTGTATGTATGGATGCAATCTCAAGTAGACCAGGTCACCAACTTCAAAAGTGCGCTCCACCCTTTTCCTATCTACGTATAACTTCCATTGGTTTTTCACTCTATGGAGATTGTCCTTGAGTTCTCCAATGATGTCCTAATTAGCCTGGATCCACTCCTTTTCCATAGCTGCCTTGCTTTCCCCAAATACAATCTCCTCAAAAGTAAGAGGATCATCACTGTATAAAGCTTTAAAGGGGGACATGCCAATGGACATGTGGTAGGTGGTATTGGAACAATACTCCCCCAAGTAAAGCCATTTGACCCAAGCTTTATGTTGTCCCGCTACATAATTTCTTAGGTAACCCTCAATCCATTTTTTGACAATTTCGGTTTCTATTTCAGTTTGGGGATGGTAGCTAGTGCTAGGAGTCAATTCAGTGCTCACCAATATCTACAGTTCCTGCCAAAAGATACTCATGAATTTGCTGTCCCTGTCACTAACAATGTTCTTTTGGTAAGCTATGCATCCTAAAGACCTCTTTGAAGAATAAATCAGCTACATGTGGTGTGTTATAGTCCATGGAGATGGCAAAGAAATGACTAAACTTGGTCATCCAATCCACAACTATGAATATACAGTCCTTACCTTGCGCTTTGGGAAGACTTGTGATGAAATCGATTGAGATACCCTCCAATTTGTTCTCTGGTATTGGAAGGGGTTGTAAGAGTCCCGCTGGATGAGAGTGCTCATCTTTATTCTATTGGAAAGTAACACATTCTTTGATGTAGCACATAATGTCTCCTTTGAGTCATTTCCAAGAGAACCTTTCTCTTACATGTCTGTATGTCTTAAGGAACCCTTGATGACCTGCTATTGGTGCATCATGGAAGGCTTGGAGCACCTTTCTTTTGAATTTAGATCTGGGTACCAAATAGATCCTTCATTTGTAATAAATGATGTCATTTATGACCCTGTACCTGTCATCCTGTAGTTTCCCATCCATCAACTCACATGCAAACTTGTTCTTTGATTACTCCACCAACAACCGTGGTTTCCAATCTACTGATATTTCTGTCATAGAATATGTTGAAGGTCTTCTTGATAGGGCATCTACAAGTACATTATTCTTGCCTTTGACATATTCAATATCAAAATTGTAAGCTTGAATCTTGCTTACACACTTTGGTTGTCTCTCGTTCAAGTCCTTTTGAGATAAAAAGTACTTGAGGCTATTATGGTCAGTTCTTACTACAAATTTCGCTCCAACTAAGTACCGTCTAAACTTGGACAAAGCATGCATTATGGATAGCATCTCTTTGTCATATATTGTGTAGAGAAACTCATGGCCTCTCAACTTACGACTCTCATAGGCAATGGGATGCCTATTTTTCATAAGGATAGCCCCTACTCCTACACATGATGCATCACATTCTAATATGAAAGGTTGAGAAAAATCAGGTAGGGAAAGTACCAAGAAAGTACTCATAACCTTCTTCATTTTCTCAAACGTGACATGTGCTTCATCACTCCAAGTGAAATCCCCTTTCTTGGTTAAGTCTGTCAGAGGAGCGCAAATTTGGGAGAATCCCTTGACAAACTTTATGTAGTAGCTGCAAATACCAAGGAATCCTTTGAGTTCTGTGAGTGTCCTTGGGGTAGGTCAATTAATGATAGCTTGTATTTTTTCTTGATGAACCTATACTCCTTTTCCCCTAATAATATGTCCTAAGTATAGAACCCCGGTCATACCAATCTCACACTTAGAATCTTTAGCATATAAGGACTACTCCTCCATGATGCCTAAAATTTCATCCACATGCCTTAAATGGTCCTCCCATGTCTTGTTATAGATCAATAAGTCATCAACGAAGACAAGCAAATATTTTCTTAGCTGCTTATTGAACACATGGTTCATACATGATTGAAATTTGGTAGGAGCATTGGTGAGGCCAAAAGCCATCACAAGAAACTCACAGTGGCCGAAGTGACATTTAAAAGCAGTTTTATGTACATCTTGCTCTCTCATCCTGATTTGATGATAACCTGAGCGTAGATCTATCTTAGTAAAGTAAACTGCACCATGAAGCTCATCCAACAGTTCATCAATCCGGGGAATGGGGTACATGTTCTTAATGGTCCTTTTTCTCAATGCTCGATACTCTATGCACATGCACATGGCTCCATCCTTCTTTTTTACCAATACAACTGATGATGCGAATGGACTTGAACTCGGCCTGATATGTCCCATAGCTAACAATTCCTTGATAACACTCTCTATCTCATCTTTATGCTTCTTTGTGTGCCTGTAAGGTGTAGTAATGACTAGCTTGGCCCCTCTTCCAATTCTATAATATGCTCAAACCCTCTATCTGGTGGTTGTCCTAGAGGAATAGGCTCAAAGACTCTTGTGTGCTTGTGAAGGATTTTTTGTATATCTGGAGGGTATGGTTTTCTTTTCTCACTTTTAGTATCCATAATAAAGCATTCAAATGCATAAGATATCTCCTCTCGCCTAAAAATGGCATGCATCTTCTTCATTGTCACCACCCTTGGTGAATCCACTGCCATTCCATGAAGTGTGACTCTCCTTCATTCCTCTGTGTTGAAGGGCATCTCCATTGTTTTGTAGTTGGTCATGATAGGTCCCAATGTGCTAAGCCACTACACACCTAGGATGATATTGGTGTCAATAATGTCTACCACATAAAAATCTAGTGTTAAGGTGTATCGGCCTAGAGTCAAGCTCATTTGTGGAATGTACTTGTCACAAGCTATAGTACGACCCCCTGCTACCTCAACCAAGAAACCTTCAAACTCTACTATGGATAGATGCCTCCTCTCCACCATGGCTATATAAATGAAGTTATGGGAGGCTCCTCCATTGATCAATACTGTTTCCCTTTGTCCCTGAACAACTCCTTTTATTTTGAAGGTATTAAATTTTGGCACCCCATTCATAGAAGCAATAATGACCCTTTTAAGGCTTATATATGGGGGTAAATATGCTTCATGACCTTGTTCTTGTAAGGTTTCTTCTTCCTCCTTGAGGTTTTCCTACATAATATGTATAGCTCCATCCTCTTCATCCTCTGCCTCCTCATCACTGTCATACACTACCTCAATGTAGTGGATTTTTCCCTTGCCTAAACATCTATGTCTTGGCTGCCAAGGGTCCCTTCAAGTGTAACATAGTTTCTTACTTCTTAGATCTCTTCTTGTAGCTTCATCTAACTTCCCCTTTCCTCCGTCCACTAGTATAGTATCATGGAATCTTGGAATAATGGGTGGCTTAGGTGAAAATATGTTTTTATTGGCTGCTCCAACTAAATCCCTGGTGTGATCAACGACATCCTGTAAGGTTATAGGCTTGAAATCCTTAACCCACCCTCTCACTAGTTCTGTCAATCCATCTATAAACAACATAAGTAATCTAGATTCTGCCACATCCAGAACCAACACTGATACTCTTTGAAACTCTTCAATAAAGACCTCAGTTGAACTTATTTTTTACGCCGTGTAAGCTCCTTGAAATGTCGATCTGGGTCTCCCTTGTCAAATCTGTCAATGAGCCTTTGAGTGAATTCTTGGTAAGAAGTGATGCACCCATGGCCCAAGGTGGTTATTCCATGGAACCACCATTCATGTTCTTTCCCCATCAGATACATAGTTGCAAATTTGATAGCTTCCCTTTCCTCAATAGGGTTCAATTGGGGGTAAGCATCCATATTTTGTACCCATGTTGTAACCTGCAAGTGATCCTATCCATCAAAAGTGGGTGGCTCCATTTTCCCAGCCTTTCGTCCAAGTTCACTAATACCTCTGTAGCGCTCCTTGGATCATCTTTTCATCTTCAAATGGAAATACTCTACCATAGAGACCTGTCTCCTGAATCCTGCGCTCATGGTATTGTATTCCCTCTCTGTAGTTTCGCACTCTTCACCCAGGATTTTTGAATCCAAGGCATTATCTTCCCTCCTTTGTGTATCTAGGAAGGTAGGAATGTATGTCCTAGGGGTGATTCTGCTGATTGTGTGAGAAGGAATCGATCCTCCATCATTGGAGCGATGCTCCTCCATCTGACCTCTATGTATGGATTCCTCATGATTCCCATTGCCTCCATGAGATACACCAACTTCATGATTTCCACCATACAGGGGTGGGTCTTTGCCATGCCTCTGCTCCATCAGAAACTGAGAAAGAATGCCCTGATTTTTACTCTGTTCCTCCCACAAGGCTATCATTCCATCTTGTCCCCTTTGAAAATTAGTAAGAGATAATTTGAGCTCGGACTGTCCCAATGATAGGTGGTTCTTCATTTCTGCAAGAGTATGCTACATAGTTTCTTGGATTCATTGAAGTACCTCCTTCATTGTTTGGGCTACTTTATCTGGTAAAAGTGCAGTCTCTTCACAGATAGCATTTTCTGTCTCATGTGTCTCCCCCATATTGACTTCCTGTTCTTCCTCTTCTGGATTTCCTGTTATTGGCTGACCCCCACGACCTCTTCTTCTAGTAATTTGTTATTTTGCACAGGCCGACAAAGGAAATTTGCTCTGATACCACTGTAATGCTCCTTAGCAATTTCGGCCAGGAACTAGGGTTTGTTGTTGTTTGATTTTTGCAGGTTGTGATTACAAAAAGGTGTGCTAAATAGTTTTGGTTTCATTTTTATTGCATTGAAGACATAATAACAAGATTGAAACACTGTGCAAGGAAATAAAGACATAAACACGACAATAAGCTTCAGATCAGACCTTTATTTAATATTAGAAGAGATCCTCATACATGGATATGTAGATATGGTACAATAGAGAAGATATATATTAAAGAACCCTAACCACCAATCATTTAATGCTAGGGGTAGTTGGTGGGGAAGTCCGCCTTCCATAGTTGTGATGACATGGGTGTTGAGTACAAGCCATGGGGAGTGTAACAGACTCCACTGCCACGGGAATTCCAACCTCATGGAAATTCAAACCATCTCTTTTCTCATGCAATCTCTTCATGAAAACTCGAATGGAGTATTACTATCGGTTCATTCAGTCCATTCATACAATTACTTCCTTCACTCCATTCCTTCGATCCCATGCACTCCATGCTACACTGACAACTATTCTCATTTGAACCTTTCTCCATACATGCACACCTTTGAGGTTCTAGAGTTGCGTTCTCATGCTAGAGATAGGGATTCAAACCTATAGATAATAAAGTAGAGCCGTGAAAGAGAATATTATGGACCAAAGAAGAGAGATGGGAGGTTGCAGAGGAGCGTAGAGGTCGTGCTGATGGGAAACCATCCCTTTCTCTATAGATTATTGCTTGTTGTGTGTTCAGGAGCCAACATTAAAATTTTTGGGGTTTTCATAAAGATCAACAACACATTAGACTCTTACACACACTAAAAAGAACTGGAGGAAAGAAGATTCATGAGGGATTGTTGAGTAGAGAACATAAATATTTCCATTTACGAAAGCCAAAATGAAAAACCTAGTGGTCGAAACCTCATTTTTTTGAATAATAATAATAATAATAATATATTTTTAAGGTCACGACCAAGCCAGACACCAAATTAGTGTATGAGACCCCCTCCGCCCAACTATTTGACTGGTAAAGTCTACAGAGGTATACATACCCTACCCCCTTTGGATTTGAACTTGTGACTTCTTAGGAGAAAACACATGTTCTTAACCATTAGGCCCACTCATGATGTACAAATAATAATAATAATAATCTAGTTTTAAGGTCACGACCAAGCCATACACCAAATTGGTGTATGAGACCCTCTTGTTTGTGAGACAAGGGACCCCCTCCGCCCAACGATTTGATTGGTAAAGTCTAAAGAGGTATACATACCCTACCCCCTCTGGATTTGAGCTTGTGACCTCTTAGGAGGAAACACATGTTCTTAACCATTAGGCCCACTCAATACCTCTTAGTATATTTATTTTTCACATTATTTTTGTACAGGGTATACAAATCTGTTTGAGATGAAACTACACATGCATATATATACAAATCTGTCCCATATGAAACTACAGATGCATATATATTTGACTATGCATATTCCAAATTTTAATTTAAAAAAAATTAATATTGTTTACTATTTTTAATATATTTTTGCCTTCACATATATTAGAATCTTAAAATACATAAAACTTTTATTCTTATAAGTGGTGCACAAGAACAATGTGTTGTCTACAATTCTACAAAATTTTAAAGGAAATTCTATCATTTAGTTACTTAAAGGGTGCAAATTTCACATATAGTCATACCCAAAATTTAGAATTAAAAATTATATATTTAGAAAGCTAATTGAATTTCCTACATTTTATCCTTTTGCACCATATTCAAATTCATTTAAAAGTAAGTCCATTAGTCACTCCAAATTAACATATTGTTGTTTTTCCATGTTTGTATTGCCACTAACTCTTCACTAGAAACCCTTAGCTTACACCCACCCAATATTTTTTTCTACATACAAATTGGAAATATATATTTTTAGATAATGAAAAGTATAATCAATTACATGTTTATGTTTATATATAGAACATAATAATATTTATGTATTTTAAATTATTATTTCTCAAAGGTTATAAAATTTATGATTTTTGAATTTGGTTTATTATTTCCCACAAAATGGTGTATCATTTATTTTGTATAATTTAATTGGTATTATAACAAATTGTTATGAAAATATAAATAAATAAAAGATATGAATTGTTATGAATTATAAGTAAATAAAAATATTAACAAAGTAGTTGAGGTTTAATTATTGGACATAATTTTTTTAACAAACTTAAATTTTTTGTTAATGTTTATTTGTTTATTTATTTTTTCATTTAAATGATATTATAGTAAATTGTTTTGAACATGTAAATTGAGATTTAATAATGCAATATAAATTTTTTAATAAAATTAAAAAGAGTTTTTTATTAAAATTTAAAATAAAATCAAATTTAAAGTATATTATTAATATTTATATTATTTAAGAGTTTAATTGGCAAGTGCCGTGATATAGCGTGTTATGTATGATGAGGTTTCAAGTTCAAATCCCCTTGATTTACCCGTGCCTGCGGAAGGGGCATACGTATGGCACCTGGAGGTTATAGTGGTAGCGGTCGGAATCGACCCCGTGTCACGCGAGTACGAGACCGACCCAGTTGCCGATTCCGCCA
>JZKD02S2313353.1:8094-24020 GCA_000966675.3 Picea glauca
TTTTTAAACCTTACTTCATCTTGGATTCCAAGCTAAATGATTTGGAAGGATTGTTGTTTTCTTGGGTTTCATAAGGGTTTAACTCTCAAGAAAAACTTCTTCTTCCTCTTTGGTTAGTTTTTCTCCCAAGAAAGAGACTCCATTTACCCAATAACAAGGCACTAATCACAGAGGAGAACGTAAATTATTGCTTTGGTAAACATGAAAATTGATGGTTTGAAATTGATCAAGTTGGATTTGAATTCTACATGCTTTAGACTTTCTTCTACTTCAAGGGCGTCTTGTTTTGTCAAGTGGTTAGCCTGTTGTAATAAACTTTAAGCTACATCCATTAGGGCTGCAGCAAACACTCTTTCTCATACAATTTCTCTACTTTCCTACTGCTGAAAATTGCTTGTGAGCTGTGATAATTAATCTACTGATAAAGGGCTATTGTTTGAATGGTTTACTTGCTCATTTTAATGCTTAGAATTTGTTGTTGTAGAAAAAGTTTGCTACAGCCATAGGGCTGTCATAATTATTTGTTGATAACACCTTTTTACATCCCTCTTTTGACATCAAAATCTTGGTTTAAACATTGGAAAATTGTTTACTAATTGCAAGCTTTCTTGTTCAATATCATATGTTGATTTTGATGGTCTAATTTGCGCTGTTATAATTCTATTGTTGCTGATATATCATTGTCATACGCTGCAATTTTGGGACAGTAGGGTTTCTTGTTGATTTCCCTCTTGTCTCAGGGCTTATTTCATCATATAGTCTTGGTTTGGGTTGTCTAACATCTATTTTGCAGGTACTATCAATTGGCAGCCTTTCCCTTGACTTATACTCATCCTCCATCAAGCCTCAATATCTTCAAGGGTGGTTCCTTCAGCTCTTCGCCTCTCCCCTTGCAATCCCCTAGGGTCACCCGGGAAGCCTCCCTTGTGTTGGACTTGTCCATCACTAAAACGAGGGGGATATCTATTGAAGTGACAGTGGTAGGTGTCCCCAGTTGTGTCACACGTTTGTTGTTTGGGTCGGGCTTTGCCCTGACTACAAATCATGCGATAACATTTTTAGTGTCATTGTCGGGGAGGATTTTGGATCCTTTCTGAGCCCAAAACGACATTTGGCAAGTGTTTCCCTCAAATCCTTTTACCCAAAGCTTGTCTGGCGACTCCATTAAGGGAATTACCCTCTTATCAACTTTCGATGAACTTCATATAAGTTTATCTGGCGACTCCATTAAGGGAAGATACCCTCTCCATCTTCGATGATCCTTATGCTCATCTGGCAACTCCATTCAAGTGTTATTTCAGATAATGGAATTATGGCACCTTGGGAATTTCACAACACTCAGGATGTGCCATTGCCCAGAACTTACCGAATCACGAGGACGCTTTTGCAGATGGAAAAGAAAAAGTTGTCGATGAAGTCATTGAGAGTTTGATGAGTCTTATAAAGGGGTCACATCAAGAATGTACTGAAGAACAACTTGGTGAAGCACCTCTTACTAAAGAGCAAGCCCTTGCAGATGAAGAAATGCTTGAAGAACAGATCTATGAAGAAAGTTGCCAAGAAGATCCCGACGAAGTTTCTCATGCTGAAAGCCTACACGAGACATTGGTGTCTATTTTCCCTCTTGAGGAAGATGAAGTTGTCCAGCTTTGCGAAGAAGTAATCAAGTCCAATGATACAGGTGAATTCATGGAGCAACCTTCATAGTTGACAAACATATTGATGATTTCATATGTGTCAGGGAGCGTGGATGGGATATTAGTTCTTTTGGTTTTGATAAAGACCCCATCTACGACATCGAGGGCAGCTTCTAGATAAAGAATCCAGAAATATTTCCTTTGGAAGATTGCTTTTCATACGTGGACGATCCAGATACTTAGCAACCTAATGATGATATGATCACTGACTTTTTTCATCCACCGAGGGATGGTTTGTTGCAGTACACGTAAGTTGATTTCCAACCATACCTTGGGGATTATCTTTTTGAACACTTAGAACTATTATTTCATAACGATTCTCAACCATCTTCATGCTCGAATTTTGATGGACATGAGGATGTGGCCAGCTCAGAACAGTTAGAGATCCATGCCATAGAGTAGCAATATTTTCAGCATGGGGCAATATGCAGGGACTTGCAAGCACGTATAAAAAAGCAACATGTTGTGAACATGGAGAAGGGTTATGTCTCCAGATCTATGTCTATCCCTTCTCTTGTGCCTATTTCTCTGGGAAATCATAAGGTCTTCTTCGGATCTTTCAAGTCCTCTCAACGTTAAGAAAGGAGCGATCATGCGAGTAAGGAAGAATATGACCCAATGCCTATATGTGGTAGCCTTATTCAAAAATGGATGGATCAAACTCATGGCTATTCTTTCCAGCATGATTATCTCCCTCCCACCCACCTCCATGAGTTGCTTTCTATGATTGATCACATGCTTATTTATGCTCATGATTATTATGTACTTGACTTATCTTTGTTGTATTACAACATTAGGCACAAGGGGAGATACCTTGATGAGATGATCAGTTGGTTGCATTGGTTGTATGATTTCACCTGACATCTTTAGGGTTTTGACTTCTACAGGCCCCAGATGAGTCAGTAGGTCATTCATTTCTGCATTGCATATTCATTTCATGAGAGTGTAGTTGCATTTGCTTAGATTTGCATACATGTATTTAATTTACATATTGTTGTTCTTGCATCTATGCATAGTTGTTAGTTAGAAGTTTTTGAAAAATGCAAAAAAAAAAATCTTTTAGAAATCTTATAGTTGTCAATTTTAAATTTTTGAAATTTTGCTTGTATAAATAAAACGGTGAGTTCGCCACCCTCCGATACTCTAGTTTTTTGTTTAAGTGTGTGTAGGCACAGGTCATACTAGGAGATGTTAAGTGTGTGCGAGCAAATGTCCCCATGTAGGAGCCATATGTTACCCCCCCAACCTAGGGGTAACTAAGGAGATGATGTCTCGAGGCTCGCAGGTAGCAGACATGGAGTGCCAAAAGCTAGGTGACCAGTTGAGCCCACATTGAGTAGACAGAGCCCATCCTCTCCACCACACATCACCATTCATCGTCAGCAGCATAGCAGCGTCCGCCACACCAACCTGGCCCAGAAAGGACAACAGGTCTTGCTTCATGAGGCAACAAGTCCAATCTCATGGTAAGTGTCACTTTAGTAATTGAGGCATTTGAGCATGTTGCAAAGGGTCCCTTCTTGATTATGGAACGCTTGCTTGGAAATTATACCTTTTGCCTTATTTCACCTTGGTGGTTGACATGGTATCCTAGTAAGTTGGTCTCCCTCGGGAAAAGGGTTGCTACTGGGGGGTCTTCTTGAAGGGTCATTGTACCATTCCCACTCATACTTACCACTTTCCACACTTCTTCCCCTCCGTTCCCTCATCTTTTGGGTTTTTGGGTTCATTGACCCCAAGAAGGGCTTGCACCTTATTTCATGGGAAGAAGGGGTGAAGGCCCAAAGGTGTTGTAGCTAACACTATAAAAGTCAAAATCCATAATTTATCCTTCTAGATGCTCTCCCTAAGGTCCTAAGAGCCATGAAACGCTTCCCCATAAAAATGAAGGACCTTTAAAAAAATAAAAAATAAAAATGTCCCACTTGATGGGGGAATGCATTGCGATGTCCTTTAATTTCCAATGCATATAGCACTCAATGTGTTCTAACTTCAAATGGCATTGTGGTGCTTTTTTTCTTTCCATTGTGTATAGCACTCGATGTTCGAACCATATAAAAATGAAAGGCAAATAAAGGGCTTGAAAAAATGTTGAATTGCAAACGAAGGTATTCAAAACACCCTCCACAAAGAAACCCATAAATGAGACAATATGAGCCCTTGATAGGTCAAGAACCCCATGCCCAAAAGTACTACCCCAATGCACCTCATACTCACTACATGGCCTAGAGAGGGTCTTCTTGGGAAACATTCCTTGACTTAGGGATTGGCCTACCCAATAGGGCATCACGACACCCCTCCCATAACTAAATTTGGCGAATTTTATAAGGTCGTTGAGCATTTGTTTAATTTGAAAAGGGGGGACTTAGTGCACTTGTTTAAGTGGTTCTTTTATTAAATGTGGCTTACATGGCATGATTCATATGACTTGTGGACCCTTGGAGGGCATATTTGCTTGTCTTTGCAGGACCTTGCCCGGTGAAAGTCATTCATGAAGGGACTAAGCCACTTGGACCTTCATAGGGGCTTGAAAGCCCACCGGATGCATGTTGCACCCCACACATTGGAGGCCTAAAGATGATGAATGTTACACCTTGGATGATGTCTCTAACACTTGGACGAGGCTCGGAAACATGAAGAGAAGAGAACGTCACCCTCTTATGCCCAAACGTTCCACTTGGGTAGCATGACGTCACACTTTTGAGGGGACATTTGGCACATTTGGTGCACTTGGTGGTGTTGTGGGCTTGAAGCCCCACATTATAGCTTGATTTGGGGATGACGTGGCACCTTCCTAACTTGACATCCTAGCCTTTGGAGGCCTACTTTCACACATGCCACCTTGGGTAGGAACTTTATGGGATTACATGCCATCATTTTGTTATTTTTGGTCATTTTGTAGCCTATGTGGGCAAAAGGAGCAAACGATTGGCTAATTAAGCATTGTAACTTTGTTTTTAGTCTAAAATTAAGGATTTAATTGTAATATGGACAAGCTATGACTTGGGTTTTCCTTTATAAATAGAGGCAAATCATTTTTCACTTGGAGATAACTCATCACTTGATAATATTGCTCTTTGGACTGCAATTTCAGCCCTCTTGGAGAATTTCAGCCTCTCTTTTTCTGGTGTAAATGGCTGCAATAGTTGTTTGTTGGAGCCTATAAAGGCTAGCGACTTCTCTTGGATTGTTTTCTTTGGCAAATCATTGCATGATTCTAGGTATTAAGGGTTTTCTTGCATGCTATCTCTTGGATTTGGTGAGTAATTTCTGCAATTTATTGTCATGTTGCTTGTTTAAATTCAAGAAATATATCTTAAAACCCTAGGAGTAAAAGGGCTTACACCCTCCACCAAAATTTATCTTCTTTGCTATTGAAAGGCTACAAGGCTTGCCACAAGGAGTAGGAGGGTTTACACCCTTGTTGCAAGGCTTGGATAGGGTTTGTTTTCTCTAGGGAGTAAGAGGGTTTACACCCCTAGAGGATTTTTTAAACCTTAGTTCATCTTGGATTCCAAGCTAGACGATTTGGAAGGATTGTTGTTTTCTTGGGTTTTATAAGGGTTTAACTCTCAAGAAAAACTTATTCTTCCTCTTTGGTTAGTTTGCCTCCCAAGAAAGAGACTCCATTTACCCAATAACAAGGCACTAATCACACCGGAGAACGTAAATTATTGCAATGGTAACTGTGAAAATTGATGGTTTGAAATTGATCAAGTTGGATTTGAATTCTACCTGCTTTAGATTCTCTTCTACTTCAAGGGCATCTTGTTTTGTCAAGTGGTTAGTCTGCTGTAATAAACTTTAAGCTACAGTCATTAGAGCTGTAGCAAACACTCTTTCTCATACAATTTCTCTACTTTTCTACTGCTGAAAATTGCTTGTGAGTTGTGATAATTAATCTATTGATAAAGGGCTATTGTTTGGATGGTTTACTTGCTGATTTTAGTGGTTAGAATTTTCTGCTGTAGCAAAAGTTTGCTACAGCCATAGGGCTGTTGTAATTATTTGCTGATAACATTTTTTTACAGTCCTCTTTTGACATCAAAATCTTGGTTTAAGCATTGGAAAATTGTTTACTAATTGCAAGCTTTCTTGTCCAATATCATATGTTGATTTTGATGGTCTAATTTGCAGCTGTTATATTTCTATTTTTGCTGATATATCATTGTCATATCCTGCAATTTTGGGACAGCAGGGTTTCTTGCTGATTTCTCTCTTGTCTCGAGGCTTATTTCATCATATATTGTCTTGGTTTGGGTTGTCTAACATCTGTTTTGCAGGTACTATCAATTGGCAGCCTTGCCCTTGACTTATACTCATCCTCCATCGAGCCTCAAGATCTTTGAATCGTGACCTACAGGGGTGGTTCCTTCAACTCTTGACCTCTCCCCTTGCAATCCCCCTGGGGTCACACGAGAAGCCTCCCTTGAATTGGACTTGTCCATCACTAAAACAAGTGGGATATCTATTGAGGTGACAATGATAGATGTTCCCAATTGTGTCACATGTTTGTTGTTTGGGTCGGGCTTTGCCCTAACTACAAATCGTGTGGTAACACAATTTACATCCATGTGCCTATGGAGAAGAGGACGAAGCTGGAGCCTTCAGGACAGAAGGGTATATTTGTGGGGTATAGCGAGACCTCAGAGGCTTACAGGATCTTCGTACTAGCGCAAAGGAAGATAGTTGTGAGTAGAGATGTTAAGTTCGAGGAGAACTTAGCATCTCGAAGATCTCGAGAGTCATCAGCAGTGACAGAGGACAAGGAGCAGCAGACTCCGAAGGATGAGCAGCAGTCAGCAGCTCAGACTTTAGGTGGGGAGGAGTTGGCCCCTTCCAGTCCTGTCAGGAGACCCAGGTGGCTATTGCAGACATTGAGGGATGTTGGTGAGGCTCCTAGGATTGCAATCAGAGAGGGCGGGACTCCGAGAAAGTTTCCAAACTGACACTTATGAGTAGCATCATTAATGTTGAACCTTCCAGTTTTGAGGAAGCAGCAGATCAGCAAGTATGGCGGGATGCCATAGTAGAGGAGTACACCTCTATTATGAGGAATGATGTTTGGGACATGGTGTCGAGACCGAAGAGGAAATCAGTTGGGAGTTCTAGGTGGCTCTACAAGATCAAGCATGCTACAGATGGTAGCATCAAGAAGTTCAAGGCAAGGTTTGTAGCGAGAGGGTTCTCCCAGAAAGAGGGAGTGGACTACAAGGAGACGTTTACTCCAGTTGCCAAGTATGCTTCTATCTGAGTTGTTATTTCTATTGCTTCAATTATGAGGTGGAGGATACATCAGATGGATGTGAAAACAATTTTCCTCAATGGGATCATTGAGGAGGAAGTATATATAGAGCAACCTTAGGGCTTTGAGGTACATGGGAGGGAGTCTCATGGGTGTTGGCTTAAGAAAGCCTTGTACGAACTCAAACAGGCACCCAAGGCATGGTATTCCAAGATTGACGAATACTTGCAGAGTATGGGCTTTACCAAGAGCGTGGCAAATCCTAATTTGTACTTCATACTTGTTGGGGTAGATCCACTCATCTTGGTTCTGTAAGTAGATGATTTGTTTCTCACAGGTGTAGAAGAGCTTATTGCAAGGTGTAAAGCAGATTTAGCTATGTTATTCCCAATTTCTAGGGATAACTAAGGAGATGATGTCTCGAGGCCCTCAGGTTATAGACATGAAGTACAGAGAGACGGATGACTGACAGTGTCCACATGCACAGACAGAGACCCCACTTCAGCAACACACATCCTGGATTCGTGACGATGGCATCAACCACATCAGCTTGCTTCCGGAAGACGATGGGTCTTGCTCCATGACATACAAGTCAGGTATTGTGGTAAGTGTCACTTTAATATTTGAGGCATTTGAGTATGTTGCATTTAAAGCTACTTTTGATTATAGAACGTCTCCTTGGAAATTATGCTCTTTGCCCTATTCCACCTTGGTGGTTGACATTGTGCCCTAGTAAGTGGTCACCCTTAGGGATGGGTTTGCTACTGGTAGGTCTCCTTGACGAGTCATCATGCCATTCTCGATCATACTTACCATTTTTCACACTTCACCCCTTGTTCGTCTCCTTATCTTTTGGGATTTTTGGGTGTATTGACCCAAGAAGGGATTGTACCTCATGTCATGGGAAGGAGTTAAAGGCCCAGAGGTTTGTAGCTGGCAAAAGATAAAATCCAATCATAAACCTTCTAAATGCTCACCTAGGGATCCCGAGGACAATGAAATGTCTCTCATAAGAAACTGATGGGACCCGTGAAAAATAACAATATAAAAAAATGCCAACCAAGGTAGAGCGTGTGTGGGAGATGTTTTTCATGCTTAGGTAGAAGTCCAACACATTGTTTTCAACTTGGGGAAGCATAGTGTGACCAGGGTAGAGTCAAGGTGGGCAATGTTTTTCATGCTTAGGTAGAAGTCCCACCTTGGTTTCAACCTGGAAACATTTTAATAATTAATGGCAATAAATGGGCTTGGAAAAAGGATGCATTGAAAACAAAGGTTCAGCACACCCTCTACAAAGGCGCCCATAAATGAGACAATACGAACCCTTGTATGTCATGAACCCCATGCCCAAAAGTCTTACCCCCATCCACTTCATCTTCTCCACATGACTTAGAGAGGTTTCCACCTAGGAAACACTCCTTGACTTAAGGATTGATTCACCCAATAGGTCACCTTGTCAACCCTCCCATACCTAAACTTAGAAAATTGCATTGGGTCTTTGAACACTTGTTTAATTTGATGAGGTAGTTTTGTATGTACATGCTTAGGTGGCTCTTATATTAAATGTGATTTTACTTGCCATGATGCTTTGACTTCAGATCCTTGGAGGGCGTACTTGTCTGTCTTTGCAAGACCTTGTTGATGGACATTTTGGAGGGACGAGCCCAGCTTGGGCCTTCATTGGGACGAGCCCACCGGTTGGATGCCATGGCCCAGACCTTAGGGCAGTACAGGTGATGAACGTTGCCTTTGGAGGCAAAGGAAGAGACCTTGGAGGACCTCACCTAGCCCTTACAAGCTCAACGATTTGCCTTTGGAGGCTAAAACATCATCTTGGAGGGATTGACATCACCCTAGGGCTAGGGTTTTAGTGGTGATGTGATGTTTGATGGACACTTGGCACTTTTGATGAGGAAGATCCATTGTACCTTGGAGAGAAGACCCCAACACATGAAGGGAAGGCCTTTGGAGGCCCAACGATTTCATCCTCAAGCTCAACGTCTTGCCAAAGTGACCAAGACGTCACCCTAGAAGGGGTTGACATCACATTTTTAGGGTTTTCTTCATGTGCAAACTTAAAATTATTTTGTAAAGGGTCAAAGTAAAGGGGGTTGGCCTCCTTACTTTGTGGTTTAGCCTAACTTTATGTGGACAAACACCTTTTAGGAGTTTTGTATAAATAAGGATCAATTTCATTTCATTTGAACATAGCTCTCTCATTAGAGAAGACTACTTGGCTGAAATTTGCGCCCTACTTGGGAAATTTGGATTCTCTCTCTCTCTTATGCAACTATCTCTTGGTGTTTCTCTCTTGGTATATTGTGGAGATAAGGTGGTGCGCACCTCTTGCAGGCTTGATCTCTTGCTTTGGATGGATATTGCTTGGTAACCTAGTGTTTGTTCATGCTATTTTGTGGAATTGGTAAGGACATTTCTGTATTTTGTTGGTATTTTCTTCTAGTTTCATTGATATTCTTGTCTTAAACCCTTGGAGGAGTACAAGGGCATACACCCTCCACCAAGGTTCATCTTATTTTCTAGTTGTAAGCCATTTTTACAAGGTTGCTAGGAGGAGTAAAAGGGCTTACACCCTCCTAGCCTTACCTTAGTTGGTTTTGCATGCTCTAGGGAGTAGAAGAGCCTACACCCCTAGTGATATTGTGGATCTAACTCTTACATCCAAGACTCCATTTACCTAATAGATACAAAGCACTAATCTGAAAATTGCATTGGAGAAATAAATTATTTGCATTGGAATGCATGATTTTACGAGATATTCAAATTGTTTAAAGTGGAATCAATTATTTGCCTTAATAGCTTGCTTGAGCCACTAGGGCGTTTTGATTGGTCAAGGATATCTTATTGTTGTAATAAAGTTTATGCTACAGCCATTAGGGCTGCAACAAAATCATTTAAACTTCTTTCTCTTACTCATTTTTCAACCATCATAAATTGCTAAGAAGCTGCCATAATAATCTACTAATCTTAGCGCATGTTTTGGGTGGTTTATTTGTGATTTTTGGTGGTTGAATTTTGCTGCTGTAGGAACCTTTTGCTACAGCCATAAGGCTGTCATAATATCTCTTCAATAACTTTTCTTAACAGCCTTACTTTATCACTAAAGTCTAGCTTTATCTTACTTGAGTTATACTAGACATTGCTAGCTTAATCTCTTGCATCTTTATTTGACATTCAGTGACATATCTAGCAGCTTCTATTATCATTTACTTGCTTATTTATATCATTGTTTACTGCTGCTATTTAGGACAACAAGCTTCACTTGCTTGTCCATTGGAATATCGGGCTTGTATACTTGTCTTTCTCTTGTCTCGGGCAAGTACAACTCTCTTCTACAGGTACTGAAGCATTTGGCAACCATTGACCATCACCAAGACTTATTTCCAAGCCATCTTTCACTTCTTAGCTTGACCTATAGGGGCATCATCTTCCATTACTCCACTTTCCATTTCATTTCCCCCTAGGGTCACCTAGGGTACCCCCCTTGTGTAGGATCTCTCCTTCACTAAAGCGAGGGGAGTACTTACCTAAGGTGACAGTGGATAGGTATTCCCATAGTTCTCACCATCTTTTGGATTGGGTCGGGCTTTGCCCAACCTACAATTTGTGCAATAACAAGCTACTGAGTTTGAGATGAAGGACATTGGCTTGATGCATTATTTCTTGGGGTTAGAGGTATGACAGGTATCGGGAGAGATCTTCCATGGACAAAGGAAATATGCAGTTGAGATCTTGAGGAGATTCAGGATGGAGGATTGTAGACCAATGGCTACACCTATGGTTACCAATCTGAAGAAGGTTGTCACTTCCATTCAGAGTTGGTGGATCCCAGGATATATAGACAGTTGATAGGGTCCTTGATGTATTTGCTCAACATCATGCCAGATATATGTTTTGTTGTGAACACCTTGAGTCAGTTCATGGTGGAGTTCAGGTAGGTGCATTGGATAGCAACGAAGCATGTGCTCAGATACTTGAGAGGTAGAGTGGAGTATGGGTTGAGGTATCTTGGAGGAGATGGAGTGGAGTTGCAGAGATATATAGACTCGGATTAGGAAGGAAGTGCAGTAGACAAAAAGAGTACCTCGGGGTGTTGCTTCAGCTTGCGATCAACAGTGATTACTTGGTTCAGCAGAAAACAGACTTTTGTAGCACTCAGTTCAGTAGAGGTAGAGTATATAGCAGCAAGTATGGCTAGTTGTGAAGCCATTTGGCTTCGCAAATTGCTTATAGGTTTATTTGATCAGGAGTTGGAGCCTACAATGAAATACTACGATAATCAGAGTTGTATCAAACTCTCAAAGAATCTAATATTCCATGATAGGTCCAAGCATATAGAGATCAAATATCACTTCATTCAAGATAGGATCCAAAAGAGAGCAGTGAAGCTTCAGTATATTTCCACAGATGAGCAGGTTGGAGGTATTCTGACCAAACCCTTAGTTAAAGGGAAGTTTGTGTTCTTCATAAACAAACTTGGAGTGGTGTAGAATACCTTCCTTGCTAAGAGGGAGTGTTGATGTTGGTAGCATCGGACAGGTATTTTCGCACAGATCTAAGTGTCTAGACGTGTGGAAATCGTCCAAAGCCTTCTACCTTGAGACTTTACTTTAATTAAAGGAATTATCAAAGTAAAATGCTTTTATTAATTAGTTGAATTATTTAAGGAAATGCTAAAAGTAATTGGCATTTAATTTTAGCCATTGAGCTCAAGTGAGGTGAGAAGTAATCTCAATTGTCAATCAATTTGGAGATTGGGGTTAGGTCATAGACTCATAACTCAAGATTATAAAAGCAAGGCTAGGGTGAAAGAGGAAGACACTTGTGTGTGAGACACGGTTCAATCACGAAGAACTGTGATTCAAGGAGATCTTGGATAGGTGGAGGACTTCCATCTAGAGATCAGGTCAAGAAGAAGAGAGAACAGAGGCAGTCGCAAGTGGGTTTCAGCAGATTGAAGCCACAAGAAAGGGTTGCGTCGTACGGAGTTTTTTGTACAATCCTTGAGCTCATGTACGCGGGTTTCAGTGGAAACAAGCACGTATACACGGATTTTCTTAAGGAAATCCACGTACACCTCGAAAAGCATGCCAGATCTCGGTCGTACAGCAGAACAGACTTTATCAAGTTTGTTTGTAGTTGTATTTCTTTCAGTGAGCTATAATCCCTGTTACGGGAGCCCTGATTTTATCATCATAAAATCATCTCAATACCGGTTTTCTCTTCGGGGTTTTTCCAGGGGTATCTACCCAAAAATATTGGTGTTAATCTGTGCATGATTTGGTTTCTAGTATTACTTCTTCTATCTTTATTTGAGTTGAATATTCTAGCAATGTATTTTTGTTTTGTGAGTTGTTAATCTCATTTGCAGCAAGGAAATCACTAGATAACAAGATACCTAGGTGTCGGAGTAAGGATTTCAACGTAATTTGTAATTTTTTAATATATATATATATATAACATGTCTCTCGTGTCCTGTTTTCAAGGTTGAAGTGTCACGTGTTGGATACTCGTATTCTCGTGTCCTCTGTGTCCCATGTCCTCATGCCATGTGGCTT
Source organism: Picea glauca (assembly GCA_000966675.3). Classification (NCBI taxonomy): domain Eukaryota; kingdom Viridiplantae; phylum Streptophyta; class Pinopsida; order Pinales; family Pinaceae; genus Picea; species Picea glauca. The sequence goes on from JZKD02S2313353.1 coordinate 20,613, forward strand.
AGGTGGACACTAAAGCACGTGTATTGAAAAAGGTTGGTTTTGTGGACTTTCTCCCTTTACTCATGCTATTTTTACACAAGGAAGAAAGCACACATTGTTGGGTTAAGCTTGACTTGGTCATAGAGTAGATAAGATAACCTTGATAAGGTCATTGATGGGTTTACCATTAGTGGTTTACGGGCTCATGGTATCGGGTAACCCATCATATTTGTTGTGATGAAGCATATTTAAAGCCTTGAAGAACTCCATTTTAAGATGCCTCAAGTAGCTTGGTGTTTGGATGACTTGGATAAGGTCAATAAAGATATATATTTTGAGTTTTGGTTTTCTCGATAAAGGGTTTCACTCTTTTGTAGATACTTTCATGTGTTTGTTGTTTTGTGATTACTTTTCTTCTCTGGTTTCTCTTGGTTTCTAACATGTATCAAAACCCGGTAGGCTTGGACTCTCTAACGAGAGTGGCGTGGGTGTTTCTTTGATGATGGATTCACTATTTGGTTGCAGATATGAAGAAATGGATCAACGAGTTGCTATAAGTGGTAGAGGTAGAGGTAGATCTATTGCGTGGATGCCTATATCTGCAAAGAAATGCATGGATTGGGGTAGATGGGAAGATCTACTAGTTGGATGCCTCGAACTGCATTGAGAAGGTGCAACCCAAATTGAATCTGAAAGAGTGTAGCAGCTTGGGGCTTGTTAGCACACTTTTTCACCCTCCAATCAGATCTGATATAACAATAAATCAGTCATGAAAAGACGCTAGTTGTGGGAGAGAATGCCCTAAGTGTCATTGGAAAACCTCCCTTCCATTTGGGCCGGTGCGTGCCAACCTCAAAGGGGTGTCCCTAAGTACCTCGCCGCTGATTTGAAGTCTGATTTTCTGCAATAAAACACAAAATCAGCAGCCAAAAGTGTCTTGGACAGCGTGTAAAACTGCCCAAGACGTTAGGAAAATGATAGTGAATTTGCCTGGTAAAATCCCTGCAATGTTAGCGTTAGAAAGATGGATAGAAAAGAGAAAGAAAGAGCAATTAAAAGATAGAATTTCACCACAATAAGAGGCTGAAAGCTTCTAATTGATGCACAAATTTAAACACAATACGGACAAGAACCGAAATCTTGGTACAAGCACAACAATTCTTTAATAATGTCTCGCCAAAGGGCTGATTGCACCACAGAAAACAAGCACAAGAACCAGTAGAGTGGCTATCTCCGCACAAAAAACTAGAAGCTAGAGTAAAGAAGAATGAGAAAGAGAGAGAGAGAGAGAGTATGTATGTTGCTGTTACAAAAGATCCAACTGTGAATAATGAGGAGGAAGCCTCAATATATAGAGAGTGAGGGCGCACTTCCCAAGGAAAAAACAAGAGGGTGCATGAGTGTAATAATAGGTAAGGCGCATGTGTGAAAAATAGGAAGGTAAGGCGCATAGGTAAAAAGAGATTCCACGCGTATGAAAAGAAGTAGAGACAATAGGGCACACATGTGAGAGTGAATGGGAGATAAAGTCTCGGGGCGGCAGGTGCAGGACGGGTTTTGTATAGACCTAGAGGCCATATTGTGTCCACTTTCTCGTGGAATTTGGGAGTCGCCACCAATAACCAGGCCGAAGCGTATGCTCTCCTAAAAGGACTGGTAAAAGCCAAAGTCAGAAATATCAAAACCCTCTCAGTTGTGGGGGACTCCAAAAACATGATAAGGCATCTCAAGTCATCTACCCTCGTAGTGGACGTGAGCCTCCAGTTAATCTTCAATCATATTCAAGGCATCCTCAAGGACTTAATTAGGTGTAACCGTGGCACGTCAAACGGGACATGAACTCGCTTCCAGACCATTTGGCCAACTGCGAAGTCCAAGGGGAAGTTGGCTCTCTTGTCGTTGATGGAGGGCCCCTCCCTTTTGTTTGGCCCTCTCCCTCTTTAACATGTGGTTAACTTCTCCCTCTTTGACATGTGGTTAACCTCTCCCTTTGCCTCGCGTCCAGTCGCTTTCCCCCCATGGCTCCCTCCATCTCTATATCTTTTCCCTCCACTTCTCTCTTTCTCACCTTACCTCCCACTCCCTTACTATCCCCCCTCCTTGGTCATCCTCCTTGGCTCCCTATGCTTTCTCACGGGGATGGGATGCCTTTCCTCCTTCATCTGTCCCCTACGTCTGAATGCATCGTCTGCTCGTACCGCTCTCCCCATCTCCTCCATGTGTGTGGCCAACTCCATGCTAGTCCACATGAAGCTACCATGGGGGCTAGCAGTTCCCACGGGGCTTAACTCGCCTTATCGCTCATGCACCAATGGAATCAAATCTTACAAGCCCAAGTTCGCTTGTTCTCAGACATCATTTCTTGATAAGGGACAGGACAGATGGATTTCAAAGCCCAATTCTCTGGTACGAGGGCATGTACTTCTCCCCCAACCTGGTCGATAAGGGCTATATTTCCAATTTTGGCACTAGCATTCAGCATTGGCTCCAATACTATTTTGTCGAGTGGCAGCAAAGCTTGAACAACATCCTCAACATGGCTTACAAGCGTTCTGGATCGAATTCGTGTTTTGTTCAACTGGGGTAGGAACTTGATGACTTGAGGACTCTGGTCGTTACCATTCAAGAGCGAGTGGGCACTTTGGCATCTCAAGTATTAGCGGTGCTTGAACTTCCAGTTCATCACAGACAATCATTCAGTCTCTCCATTGGATTCTTGAATCAAATGCAAAAGTTTTATGAGTTTCATGTTAATGAGAAAGAAGAGGGTTGTAATTACACAGAAAATGACAATAAGATTAATCCAGTTCATAGGCCCCTCATTGCACACGAAAGATTGTTTGATAGACAAGATGGTCACTGTTATCGCACAGTTTGTAGCTAGGAAGAAAGGCGATAAAGTAGAAGGTCAAACTGGCGTAACAGGAACCTATCCCACCCAATGTCACCACGATGGGAGGGTTATTTCTCTTTAGGGAGGTGAGGCCCAGGGGAGATGTCCCCGGTGACTTGGGGCTTTGAAGAGGCTAGGGATAATCAGACAATGACAAGTTTCCCCTTTCACAGATCACCACCAATCAGATGTTCCCAGCTAAACAGCCAATAATAAAGTTAAAACCCAAAGAAATGTACCTGCCTGAAACAAGACAACAACAAACTGGCACGTGAAAGCTATTTCAATAGGTTAGTACTTCATATCAATCAAGAACTATCTGATGAACTTATAAGCAATTTGAATATAAATATTGATGGAGTCAATGTCTATCAATAGCAGAAAAAATCATATCACTTCATCAATAATTATTAGAATGATGCGGCATTCAATGTAATAAACCAACACTTTACTCAATTTATGCCTAAAACCACATTCAATTGCTCACAAGATGAAACGTTGTTGTAATGAAGATGAAATATCCAATAATGACGTCA
>JZKD02S2313364.1:0-11030 GCA_000966675.3 Picea glauca
GTAGGCAATCTTCCTGAACTTAGTTAACAACCTTGTTGTTATGGTTTTTTGTTCTTTATGATTATATTATGATTTTAATTTCTTTATGATGGATTCTATAATCTCTCATTAATTTCTTCTTCTTTCCTTAATTTTGAAATGGTAATTGAACACATGCTTAAAACTTAACCAAGTCTTTAAAGATCATTTCCGGATCAGTTTGGGAAGGATTTCTTGCTAATTCATTACATTTCTACCAACACAAATGGTGCTTCTTGTCATATGACATGGACACATGATTTTTTCACTAGTTGTTCAGAGACAACTCATATTTGCATGTGGAGCTTGGAACTCTTTCCAAATATGGTGTAGAGGGAGTTGGGACAGTGAGGTTCCAGCCGGAGTAAGGAGGATTTTTTGTGGTGGAACATGTGTTGTATGTACCAGAACTGAAGAAGAAATTGATCTCAGTTTCAATTTTGGAGGAAATGTTGTTTACCGTTACTTTTCAAAGAGGGAAAGTACTCATATATTCAAAGGGTGCTAGCCATGACACAAAAGTCATCATTGGATTCAGAGAGGGCATGTTACATAAGTTGCAATTCTAACCTGTAAGAATATCCAAGGGGATATTGGATCATGGATCAATGTTAGTGGCATAGGACAAGGAGAAAGAAGGTCTGGAGGGTGAAAAACTGAAGGATGATTATAATTCGAAGAATTATAGTGTGAGGATTCAACCTGCAGATGGGAAGAGGGATTTATCCCCTTCCATTCCTATCAAGATATCGAGTTAGTACAAGATCACATTGATGGATTCTCAGGAGTAAAAGGCTTCTGGGAGTACATTGAGGGAGAGCATACCTTCAACAAAGTTTCCAAACTTCATGGCATTGATATGTAATGTCATCAATTCTAAGCCTTCTAGTGTTTAAGAAGCAACTGACCAAAAAGGTTGGAGGGATGCTAGTGGGAAGGATTATGTGTTCAACATTATGCCAGGATTGAAGGGGGGACCGGTTCCAGGTGACTCTTCTATAAATACCTTCATCATTAAGAGGGAGTTTTGATGCATGTAGTATTAGACATGTATTTCTTCATAGGCTTGGTGTCTATCATGCATAAGTCATCCAAATCCTTCTATCTTGATAAATTTACTTTAATTAAAGGAATTATTAAAGTAAAGTTATTTTATAAGTAAATTGATTTTATTAGTAAATTGAGTTATTTAAGGAAATGCTAAAATTAATTATCATGTAATATTATCCATTAATATCAAGTGAGGTGAGAAGTAATCTTATTCATCAATCACTTTATATATTAGGGTTATATTATAACTCAAAATTATAAAATCAAGGCTAGGGTGAAGGAGGAAGACACTTGACTTTATTTGACAGGAATTGTGTTGACAGAGTCGACACAAAGAGGGTTGGATCATGAAGGATTGTGATTCAAGGAGGTATTATATTGGTGGAGAAGGAATTCCATCTAGAGATCAGGTCAAGGAGAAGAGAGAACAAAGGTTGTCTCAAGTGTTTTTTAGTTGAGTGAAGCCAAAGGGAAGAGTTGCATCGTACATAGTTTTTTGTATAGGATTTTCGTATGTGTATGTGGGAATCGGTGGAGATAGGTGCGTATACATAGGCACACTTAAGTAAAAGCATGTACATCTCAAAAAGTGTGCATATATGGGTCGTACAATAGATTATATTTTATCAGGCTTGTCTACAGTTGTATTTCTCTCAGTGGTCCATTATCCCTATTACAAGATCCATGATTTTAGCATAATAAAATCATTCTCATCACTGGTTTTCCCTCCTAGGTTTTTTTTATAGGGTAATCTACCCAAAAATATTAGTGTTTCTGTGTGAATGATTTGGTTTCCAATTTTTCTTCCACTAGATTTATTAAGTTGGATATTTTAGTAGTGTATTTTTGTTTTGTCAACTATTAATATGATTTGCAGTAAGGAAATCAATAGATAACAAGATACCTAGGTGATGGAGTAAGGTGATTTAAACACATGTATGGAGTTAAGTTGAGGTGGATACTTGATATCACATGACCTTTGCCTACACTCAATGATGATGCAACATAGGGGATACTATAGGGGGTTGAAACTAACATTTTAGTCTTTGAGTAAGACCTAAAACTACTTTTTATTGACTAAGATATTGTCTTCCTTGGACATAAGGAAATAATTCATTGGTCCAAGATCGAGAGGCATCTTATAAGAGTGGAAATCCACACCCTTATGTACCACCAATATGTAATTTTAGGTGACATGGTTTTTCTTGAATAATGGTGATGAGTTAGAACATAAACGAGGAATTTCTCTCTTCCAATATTTCATATATTCTTTATGGTTTTATTTAGATGAAAACAACCTAAAAGTACAAAGAAATCACAAGTGTCAATATAAAATTATACAATGCAAGTAATCAAATGTCAACAATTTCTACAAGTAACATTTCAATTATAACTTTTTACTTACCTCAAGTACTTGTTGAAGTCATTTATAACTTTCTTTATGTTATTTTCAAAGTCATTTGGGAGAGATAGATGTACAAAATATTGTAATAAGGAATGAGAGGAAGGAGAGATTATTTCCACAATATATATTCATTCACTCAAGTGTATTCACTCTTGTGATCAAATGTGATTAAGAGAAGATCTCTCTCTCTCTCTCTCTCTCTCTCTCTCTCTCTCTCTCTCTCTCTCTCTCTCTCAGTGCTAGGGTTTCTTGGTATTCTTGGACTTTATTTGAGCATCTTGGAGTTCTAGGTTAGGGTTTATCCCTTGGACATTGGAGATTAGGGTTTTGAGAGAAAACCCTAGGATGGATTTTTGAATAAGAACAAAAGAGGAGGATGTATTTCCTTAGATGTTGTGTTGGATAGATTCATTCACTTAGATATTTTTAGTTGAGCTATATTTTAACAACTTACCCTAGCTAGGGATTTTAGGATAGTTGGAGTCGTATACTATCCTTGAGAGAATTTTGTGGTATGTACTTGTACTTCATCTTGATCTTATATATTAAGTTTCCAGTGATCCTCATCTTGTGTTATTTTCATATTTTGATTTCAGTTATATTTGTTCTTTATGATTTCTTATTTATAGTCATTTATGTATGGATTTATGTTGTTTATGTCACTTATGTCTTCATTTATTTATAGTCATTTATGTCATTTAATACTTGTATTCTCTCTCTCTCTCTCTCTCTCTCTCTCTCTCTCTCTCTCTCTCTCTCTCTCTCTCTCTCTTCAGATGCTATATTTTCTTGGAGTTTCTTGGAGAATCTTGGAGTTATAGGGTTTGGGTTTATCCCTTGGAAATTAGAGATTATGGATCTAAGAGAAAACCGTAGGGATGATTTATGAAGAATAAAAGAATAGGAATACATATTGTCTTGGACGTTGTGTTGAAGATATTCTTGCACTTGGATATTCTTGGTTGATATAGGGTTTGATGATTTACCCTATCTAGGGACTTTTAGATTGTTGGAGTTTTGTACTATCCTTAAGAGAAGGTTATGATATTTAATAGTACTTAATATTGAGATTATATATGAAGTTTATCGCTGTCCACATATTGCATCATTTTCATATATGAATTTCAAATATATATGTTCTTTATGATTTTTTATGTACATCCATTTATGTCTTGTTGATTAGACATAAGTAAAAGGGAAAATTGTTAAGTTATTTGACATCTAAGGAAGAACATAAGGGGATGAATTTATTGTTGTTAAACTGCTATAATTACTACTATAAAAGTGTAATTTCATATATGATCATTGGTTTATAAGCTTCCCTAGAAGGGATTGAAACTTATATCTTTGTTTAGTATCTTTTCTCGTTGAATTATCAGGAAGTTTTTGGTTGTTTGAAGTGAAGTATTGTGATCTATACATTGTTGTTTTATACTCTAATTTATAGTACTAAAAGATGAAAAATGTAGGAATAAGATCTGGGAAAGCCTCTATGAAAAAGGTGAAATTTCATCTTTGCATTAATTACCCAAGTGTGTGAGATATCCACATTGTAATGGAGATTATTACGATTGAGATCACTCTTCAGTAAGAGAGATTTTAGATTTCAGCTAGATTTTACCTTCGAAAGGTACCTGACCTAATTAAGGCCATTGGGTATGAGACCCTAGGTTTCTTGAGAGAAGAACCTTGACCCTTGGAAGGGTTTTGTCTTCTTCATGTGGTAGATTTTCCAACATGAATATGTCTTTGATCTCTTGTTTATATTGTAACATCATATCTAGTGTTATTTGGTATGTGGACATTGAAGCCTCAAGACATATGGCAGGTCTTTGTCTAATAGGATTCAAATGAAAGAGGAAGGCATGAGTGTATATCTTGGTGATGATACCATTTATCCAGAGAAGAGTTGGGCCTATCTCCTTCCATACACTCACAAGTGATGTTATTGACTTCAGTAATGTTTTGTATGTTCCTACATTGAAGAAGAATCTTCTTTCATTTCCATGTATGGTAGATATTCATTGCATGTATGATTTTGATGCTTAGGAGGTTATATTTAGAAGAGGAACCCAGGTTGTGGAAAAAGGGGTTCATGTTGGAGGTATTTATAGGTTGCAAACAGATCTAGTGAAGCACACAATATTGATACATGACAATACCAATTTGTGTGAGTTATGTCACGGACATATTGGTCACCTATAATATAGAGAATTTCCCCTCTTGAAGAAGCTAGTACAAGGATTATCAAACTTCAAGATAGAGAATGAAGGTGTTTGCAAAGGATGTGCTCTTGGTAAGAATGTCGAGACTACTTTTACTAGTAGTGAACATAGATCAAGAGGGAGTCTTTCTCTAATATATTCATATATTTGAGAACATGTGTCTCTTGCTTCCTTAATAGGTAGTTGTTACTGTGTCACTTTTATTGATGATTAATCTTATAAGACCTAGATCTATTTTTTGAAGACTAAAGATGAAGTATTCAACAAATTCAGAAAATTCAAGGCCTTGGTTGAAAATCAAATAGGAAGAAAGATCAAAGTACTTTTCTTGGATAGTGGAGGATAGTATACATTTTTAAAGTTTAACTCTTTATGAAAGGAAACATATATCAAGATGGAGTTTATTATTCCTTGTAACCCACATCAGAATGGGTTTGATGAGAGGAAGAATTGGTCCATCATTGAGACTACTAAGTCTCTAATTCATGACATGGACTTGCCCTTGAGTTATCATGCTGAGCCTTGCAATACAATCATGTATATCTTAAACATGTGTGCTCATAGGATATTGAGGGACATGATAGAAAAGGAGGCATTCAATAGTGTGAATCCAAATACATCTCATCTTCATATGTTTGGTATTCCATTTTATATTCATGTGAATGAGGAGAAGAGGAAAAAGTTGGAAAACTCTAGTACGAAGAGTTTTTTTGCTAGATTAGTGAAATTTCCAAAGCATACAAGGTCTATATTCTTGATTAGAGAAAGACTATAATGAGAAAATATGTGAATTTGGTGAAAGAGCTTCCAGTTCTCATGAATTTCATTCAATCACTTAATAAAGAGAGGAAGATGTTGTTTCAAAGACTGATCCCAAGGCTCGTGATGAGCCATATTCATGTGAGGATGAGGTGAGGCTAGGATAAAATTTTCCCTCACCTTCCATCTTAACATGTAGGAGGCATAGATAGCCTACTCAGACATTGCAGGAGACTTGAGAACAAGTAGGAGAACCTAGATCATCAATGAGGGTCAATGTACCTCCTAGGAGATATGTTATTCATGTAGCATTGGTTTCTTCCATCCATGTGAATTTTAGTTGTTCATTGGAGGAGAGGTTTCATGCCTTGATGGAGGATGTTGAGATGGATTATAGAGTTGCAAATGATGGGAGTATTATTGAGTACAAATCTAGGAGATATTTTGGATTCTCTTAGACACATGGAATTTCCCTTGGTGATACTCTTACTTCTGGATTCTCTCAAGATGAGAGAATTGACCTAGTTTAGGTTGGTTCAGTTGCTAAATGATTTTAGGTATATGAGAGGGATTATCATGTTGAAAGGTTGATGATGAACTTGCATAGTTTGATGGCAGTACCAAGATCTTAGTATTCCAAGATATAATTGATCTTGTATGGATATGTGAGTGTCTTTGCAAGCTGTTATGGAGAGTTCATGATGTGGTGTCCATTGATGTTGGACCATGATGTTAACCTGGAAGATGTTGGAGTTTGGTAGGGTTTTTTTTCTCCAAGGAGATATTTTGTCACATTCACAAATGGTCATTATTCATTGGATGATCAATACATTATGATAGCATGGTGGAAAAACTTGTTTCAAATGATAATGATTGATCATGAGACTGCAACCAACACTTATTTGCAGACAGGAAATTTTGGTGGAGTTGCAAAGGGTGTCTATAGGTTTTGATGTAAAAAATTTCCTCTTAAAGAGGGAGTGTTATATTTTTGAGCTACTCTGAAAGTACATACGCCATGTTTGGGGGTGCTTCATGAGATTTGGGGTACATCATGTGTGTTCAACCCCTGGATGGTCTAAGATGGGTATTATCATGAGGGGTGGTATGTGATGGATATGCACACTTGAAATATAATTCTAAATGGATGATTGAACTTAGTTTATTACATTCTCATTTTCTTTCCCTCGGGCATTGGATATCTCTTGGAAGTTTTGTGGACACCATTCACTGAGGTCTCATGGAGGAGCCAATTTTTTAGAGACTTTCCTATAGGTAATGTGGATCATTATTAATCATAGAGGGATTCAAGCCCAATTTGACATGTAGTAGCTCAATTTCCTATTTAAAGGATTAGAGATGGCTTGATCATGCCTAGGGATTTGAAAATTTTCTTGTATGGGGTAGTTGACCCAGTAGAGTACATTGCTTTGGAAGATAGATGGAGTTTATGAAAGCTCATGATGGATTTGTGTGGACTTGAATTATGTAGCTACATAACCTTGGATTCATGATTGTGAATGATATATCCAATGGATCATGACACTTGTACTTGATATTGGACGCCCCACTTGTGTGGCCTACATGGGATCAGGTAGGTTGCTCATGTTAGAATATGAAATAGTGTGCTCATTTTACCATTGACAATACCCTTGTCACCCAACCATAGGCCGAAGCCACCCTCCGAGCACCTTCCTTCATAGAGAAAAGAATCCTGGTAGAAATCCAATAGCCAAGAGAGGCTAATGCACCAAGCAATAAGTAACCAAGTTGATCAGATAGTCCCACCCAAAAACTGGCGCAACACCTTCCCCGATATTTGCGCACAAAACCGTTGGATTGCAGTGCGCAGAAACTGCTCTCTACAATTCTGAGACATGTGTCAAATGAGAGACTGGTGCCTTATATTTATAGTGATTCTGGTAGATTTACTGGGGCCAACTTCTCCTTCTGGATACTAATTAATTCATATTAATTATCTATTGTCAGCTGACATCTTCTTTAGGGTTTCCTTCATTTCTTTACTTCCTTCCAGAACATTCTAATCTTGTCAAAGGTCAATATATAGGTTCATGTCTCATGAAGCTACCTTAATATTAACACTCCCTCCTAGTTAGGGAGGTATGGTCTTGAACACAATAGACCATTCAACTGGTAGCATCACGAGCACCATCATTATTATTCAACTGAATAATTCTCCATGACAACTGACACAGTATCAATTGATAGAACACGACTGTGTTTATCCATGGTAGTACATAACTACACTCCAGTGGTTTACTACCACACCAAGTAGCATACAAGTACGTGATCAATGATGTACAGTCACAAATAGTGGAACATATCCACCAAAGTAGCATAATTCTACTATCTAGAGATAAACAGTCTCCATAACAATCATCTGATGTCAACCTGCACATAAAATATTGTTAAAAATAAACTGAATCATCTGGGCCAATCTTTCACTCACGTCTATGAGATATGAAAGAATATCTTCCCTCAAAGTAGAACAATGAGATATATGGACTATTCTTCTCAAGTGAAGAAGAATAATTGTCCTTTCTTCTGAACCTGGACCATTCCTCACACTGGGCCATTCTTCCTACACTAATCAAAGTGCACCTTGGAGAGAATGTATAAACCCTAAGGAATGTTTGTCCCTGATTACTGAGCCTAGACCATTCCCCACCCTGGACGATTCCTCCTACACTAATCAAAATGCACCCTGGAGAGAATGTATAAACCCTAAGGAATGACTGTCCATACCATTTCCTTTGTTAACCACAAGAGGAAAATATTGTCCTGTATCAACCTCCAAAACAGACCATTCCTCATGTTAACCACAATGAGAAATCGTTGTCCGACGAGGTGGGCCATTCTTCTTGAGTAACCCTCAAGAAAAGAGACTGCCCTAGACCACTCCCCATGTTAACCACAATGGGAAGTTGTTGTCTATGATACATCAGCAATCTGGACCGATTTCCCATGTTAACCACAATGAGAAATCGTTGTCTGTCATAAATCTCAATCCACTTTCCGAACAGGAAAGAATCTGCTCAAGCTGGGCTATTTTTCAATCTCGAAAATAAATTTCTTCAATAATATTTTGAGTTCTCCCTCCCAACCTAGAGATTTATTTCTTCCCTTTCAACTAAGGGAGTTATTTCCACGATCCCCATCTTCTCTTGGAAATATGAAAACTTTATTCTAGATAGTGGATTTGTCAGGATGTTTGTTGTCTGCTCATCTGTGGGGATGTACTCGAGCTTTACTTCTCCTTCCTGGACTTTATCTTGAATAAAGTAGTATTTGATATCAATGTGTTTTGACCTTTCATGAAAACATGATGTTCTGATAATCTTATACAACTCTTATTATCACAATGTATTATGGTTGATTCTGGAATTTGATCAAATAGATCGGAGATTAACTTCCTTAGCCAAATTTCTTATGTGCATGCTTCACATGTTGCAATATATTTTTCTTTTGATGCGATGAGTGCGACAGACTTTTGTTTCTTGCTGCCCCAAGAAATCATAGCGGAGCCTAAGATGAAACACATGCCTGAAGTGCTCTTTCTATCTTCTACACTTCCTACCCAATCTGCGTCTGTGAATCCATGAAGATGTATATCGTTGAATGTTGTATATCTCAAACCATAGTTTATTGTTCCATGAATATATCTTAATACATGATTTGTAGTTATCCAATGTTCATGTCTTGGTTCCACCTGGAACTGGCTTAGTGTATTTACGGCAAAGCAAATGTTTGGTCGAGTATTTACAAAATACATTAATGACCCAATTAGTTGTCAATATAGAGATGGATCTACTGGATAAGAATCTGGATCATTTACTTTTCTTATATCTGTATTCATCGGAGTGTCCATGGACTTACAATCCATCATTCCAAACTTCTGAAGGATCTTTATTGCATATTTTCCTTGTCCAAGGAATACTTCACCACACTTCTGCCATACTTCTAGTCCCAAGTAATAATGCATGAGACCTAGATATTTCATATCAAATTCAGTAGCTAATTCCTTCTTTCACTGGATGATGAGAGACTCTTCACCTGTTATGAATAGATAGTCAACATATAGTAGTATAATTATAAGTGCATTTTCCATGAATTTGTAATAGAGGTTTGGATCTGCATGAATCTTGGAGAAACCAAGTCTTGTTAAATAGTTGTCCATTCTAGCATACCAAGCTCTTGGTGCTTGCTTGATTCCATAAAGGGATTTCTTCAATCTGCAAACATGAGTGTCTCTGGAATGTGCCTCAAATCCTTGGGGTTGTTCAATATATACTTCTTCTTCAATTGCTCCATTGAGGAAAGTTGTATTTACATCCATCTGATGTAAGTTCCATCCCATGGAAGTGACAAGAGATATAATAGCTCTGATGGAAGTATATTTAGCCACTGGAGCAAAGGTTTCGTCATAATATTCTCCCTCCTTCTGGGAGAACCCTCTAGCTACGAATCTTTCCTTGTATTTATCCATGCTTGCGTCTCCTACATGTTTGATCTTATATACCCATTTTGAAGTTACCACTGATTTCTCTTTAGGTCTTGGTACGATTTCCCATACTCCATTCTTCATAATGGATTTATTTTCTTCCGCCATAACTTATTTCCATTGTCCCTTTTGCACGGCTTCTTCAAATGTGGTAGGTTCTTCATCTAGAAGCTTTGTAATGTATGTGACATAGCTTGAGAATCTTTTAGGTATTTTACTATTTCTGAATGTTCCTTCTAGAACCTTAAGTCTTTTTGCATCTTGTAATGTGGCTTCAATCCAAGATGGTCGTTTCTTGGTTTTAGGTATAATATCTAAATCAATGTTTTCACATGGTTCCATAGGATGATCAGGTTGTTCCTTTTCTTCATTTTCGTTTTCTGTGCTTTCTTCATTAGGTTCTTCAATCTCTTCTTCTTCAATATTTTTTTCTATGGATTTCTTGAAATCCATCCTTTCATTGAATGTTACATCTCTGTTGAATTCGATCTTATGTTGTTTTGGAATATATATTCTATAAGATTTGGATGAATCATTGTATCCCACGAATATGCCCTTCTTTCCTGAGGGTTCTAGTTTATTCCTTTTATCCTTGGGAATGTGAGAGTAAACAGGACATCCAAATGTTCTTAGGTTTTCCATGTTAGGTTTCTTAACTGAGAAGGCTTCTTCTGGGGTCATGTCCCTCAATATACGATGAGGGATTTTGTTATGCACATATATTGTTGTCATTGTTGCTTCTCCCCATAAGAACATGGATAAACCTTGATCATTTAGTAAGGTTTTTACGGTCTCTTCAATAGATCTTTTATTTCTTTCTACTATACCATTTTGTTGAGGATTATGAGGAACAATCAACTCCCTCCTAATCCCTATCAATTTTCAGAATGCAATGAATTCCTTTGATGTGTATTATCCTCCATTATCTGTTCTTAGTGTCTTGATCTTCTTATTCGTGAGGTTTTCTATCTCTGCTTTGAACTCTTGAAACTTGTTGAATACTTCATCTTTTGTCTTTAGTAGATATAGCCAAGTCTTTCTTGAATAGTCA
>JZKD02S2313386.1:0-31680 GCA_000966675.3 Picea glauca
TGTGTCCACAGAAATTTTGTTCCCTTCTTCTGGAGGGCAGTGATTGGACAACCAATCATGGAGAAATCTTTTATAAATCTTCTATAGTATCCCGCCAATCCCATAAAGGATCTGACGTCTGAGACATCCTTTGGGGTAGGCCATTCCATGATAGACCTGATCTTGTCAGGATCTACTGGTACCCCTTCCTTGGACATAAAATGTCTAAGTAGTGTATTTGCTTCTGAAAGAATTCACACTTGCTGAATTTAGCATAGATTTGATGCTCTCTTAGCACTTGCAGCACAAGTTTAAGATGTTCTTCATGTTCTTCTCTATTCTTAGAGTAGATTAATATGTCATCAATGAAAACTAGTACAAATTTATCTAAAAATTTACTGAGTACATTGTTCATTAAGCACATGAAGGTGGCAGGGGCATTGGTCAACCCAAATGGCACTACCACAAACTCATAGTGACCATACCGTGTCTGGAAAGCGGTCTTATGGATGTCTTCACCCTTAATTCAGGCTTGATGGTATCCTGACCTCAAGTCAATCTTTGAGAAAATCATTGCTCCTCCTAACTGATCGAATAGATCATCGATCCTGGGCAAGGGGTATTTGTTCTTTATGGTTGCTTTATTAAGTTGTCTATAATCTATGCACAGTCTAAGGGTGTCATCCTTCTTTTTCACAAATAGGATCGGTGCTCCCCATGGGGACACGCTGGGTCGAATATAACCCTTGTCCATCATTTCTTTCAATTGCAATTTGAGTTCAACTAACTTAGGTGTGCTCATCCGGTAGGGTATTCTAGACACCGGCACCGCTCCTGGTGCGAGTTCTATCGAGAAGTCAATGTCTCTTCTCGAAGGTAGACCCGGTATCTCCTCTGGGAACACATCACGATATTCTCTCAGGATAGGGTGATCATTCGGGCTTGGATCTGCACCTTCAGTTGTCTTCAACACCTGTATTGCATATAGGGGACATCCCTTTCGGCAATACTTCCTCATTTGCAATGCTGATATTTGTCTCACCGAGACTGGTTTTCGGATCCCTTGAAGGGCTATCCTTTTTTATTCTATGCTCACACATTCCAAAGTTTTATAGTAACAGTCCAATTTGGCTTTATGGGCGGCCAACCAGTCCATACCAATCAACAGGTCGTATGACCCCAGGGGTAATACATTAAGGGTTGTTTGGGTGGGAAATTCACCCAACATTAATTGGCAAGCTAGTACGACCTCCACTACCTTTCTTTTGGTGTCAGTGGCTAACTGTACTGACCATGGTTTAGTTTTCTATTGTGGCTGTAGCTTGCACTTATCAACAGTTTTAGGGGCTATATAACTCAAATTTGAACCAGGGTCAATCAAAACAGACACTAGGTGGTTGAAAATTATACCTTCTATTTCCACCACTGAAGCTTGGTGGTCAGCCTGGTTATTGTCCAAGGCTGCATAAATCTGTGGCACACTCCTGGCCACATCGTTGACTGTGGTCGCTTCCTGAAGGTTATAAACTTTCCGACTGTTCTGTTGTCGGTGTGGACAGTCTCTCCGGAGATTCTCTCCTCTGCAATCCTAGCATTCCAAAGGTTTCCTCTTCGGGTTATCAGTCTTTACTGGTATAGGTCCAGAAGTTCTATTTCTGTCCACCGAGGGAAAGTTCTGTTGGAGTACACTTTGAGTTGGGAAGTTCATTCTGGGGTTCTTCTTGTAGTTTTTAAATCCTGAGGATTTGTTTCCATTTTTCTGAAATCTCGAACCACTCTTCTGTTTCCAGTCTCCACGAGACTCTGCCCGATGTCCATATTGTTCATGACAATATGTTTCCTTCCTTATGGTGTCTTCTAAGGTCCTTGGCTCATCAAATTCAATTCGGTTCCGGTATTCCTTGGGTAACCCACTGATGAAGCATTGTGCCTTCGCCTTCTCGGCTTTGATGTAGGGTACATATGTCAGTAAGTCAAGGAATTTGTTGACATACTCCTCCATAGTAAGTTGTCCCAGTTTGAGTTCATAAAACTCTTTAGCCTTCTCGTCGAAATACCTTTCCGACAAATACTTCTTCCGGAAGTACTTCTCGAATCGTTTCCAAGACAGGTCCTCCTCGCGGACCCCTTTCATGTTCTTAAGGTCTTCCCACCAGATGGAAGCCTTTCCGTTTAGATTGAAAGTGGCCACTCGGGCCTTCAAATTCTCTGAAAAGTCATGGACTCTGAAATATTTCTTCAGTCCAAGTAGCCAAGCCTCAGCTTCCTCTCCCTTCTTTATCTCGCCGTCGAAGGAGGAAGGTTTGGCCTTTTTAAATTTCTCAAATTTATGACTCGTAGAAGTCTTTTGCTTCTTCTGTTTCTTTTGAGAATAGGAATTGGTCCTGCTGCTGGAAGAGCCTTCTGAATTGCCAGCTTCCTCCTCAGTGGAATCGTTTGGCACTGGTCCTTTACCTCTGGGGTGGACCTTTCTGGATGTGCTTCTCTCAGTGTGACCACTGACATGACCACGATTCTGCATCTCAGGTTCATGCTGCATTTGTCGCTGTAGGTCGGATAAGCTCTGCAGTAGAACTGCATTAATTTCGGTTTGCTTTTCTTGTTCTTTCATCATCCTTTCATTATCGGCTTTGCAACTTTTCAATTCAACCATGAGACTCCTCACAGTCTCAGCTAGGCCTGGAGGGGTTCCTATTGCTCTTCTTTCGTCAGACTCTTCATCTCTGTTGTGGGAGCCTTCTCCCACCTCTTGGTGAGTCACCATGCTCTGCATTTGTAGATTCCCACGGTTGATCGTCCGCTTGAGTGAAAAGACAAACGCTGGATATTAGTCAAGAGTTAAATACATTTTATAATTTGCGCATAATTTCATAACTCTTTCACATGCATACATAGTCGGGTTTTCATATTCTAAGTTTTTAATCCTGGACAAGATAGCTAAGTCAGGGGGTTACTCCTCATAGGAGTGCTTCGAACGGAGTTTATGCGCTAATCATGCATGAGCCCAATCAGGCCAAGTGTTGTAACCATGCTCTGATACCACTTTGTAACACACCCACTATCATAAATCAAAATTTTTGGGTAAATTTCTCACAAATGAGAAATCTCCAGAAACTTGCATTAGCGAAATGCCAATCCCCGATTCAATATCGGGATGCGGGGTTTCGGATTTTCCGTTGTCGAGAGTCCCTGTCCTCTCGAATCCTCGATCACTGATGGGACAAATTTCCTATGCGCCCCTTTTTCACCAGCTCCTTCTAGCGTACTGTTGGTCCACGTGACCTGCGTTCATATGACCACAGTCATATGCTTCTGTCGGGGTTTCTTCTATCGGGTTTTTGACACCCACGATGTTTTGGCAATTTGAATCACCGATTCTCCGTCAAGCTGACAGTTGGCTCCCACTACGTCTCTTACCTCAGCTCCGCTATTCGGACAACTGTTCCCCACTACAGCTCTTACCTTCTCCTTCACTGGCCCGAAGAACTAAAATGCTCTCCAAATCCCTTATCGGGACTTTCCAACACCCACAGGACTCTCCTTATGGTTTCCCGTTGTCCTATCAAGAAATCGGGCCTCGCGTGATCGCGAGTCCTGCACTCACGAGATTGGGTCTTACAAATCCCCGAACCCCGATGAATCTTTACCCACGGGTTCCTTGTTCTTTGTCGGGAATATCCTCATCGGGAAATCGACACTTACGAGGTCATGATCCACTGCCCTCACGGATCCCCAACTCCCGATCCCCGATGGTACCTCTCTTCGCTCCTTAGCTCCCTCTGACTAACTCCTTTCTCATGCGACCTGCTAGTCCTCAAGACCATGGTCCTTTCCCCTATTGGAGTTTCAGAATTTGCGGAATTGGTTTGTGTAGAACTTACGTTCTCAGGATCTCCGATCCTCCGATCCCTGATGCCACTTGGCGTTGACTCCTATGAGGGTTGACCCTTTGACACCTGTCCTCCCTCGGTGTATCAGAGTTCACGAGTTCGTGAATCCAAAACCTATTAGTTCCGGGACTTGTCTTTTCCCGGACCCCGATCTGCGATCGCTCGGTGTGGCGTGACACCTGTCCACCACTCTAACCCTGGTGGTCCCCACTTTGTCCTTGTACCCGTCGAGAAATCGCGTATTGGGATATCGTGATTCCCGTTGTCATGTGCACGGGACTTTCAATTCCCCGATCTCCGACTCTGTGGGATCTTCTGACACGTGTCCCTGCTGTTGGACGGCTCTGATCCTATCGAGAAATCGCGGATCTCGATTCCAACATGCACGAGTCTCTTGTCTCCGGAAACCCCGATTCTCCGATTCAAGACTCTTCGGGATCTCTTGCCACGTGTTCCTGCTGAGATCAACGGCTGAGATTCTCTGTCGGAGTTTCGAGACTCAAAAGGTCTCAGTTCTCTCGACCTGTAAAACCCCGATGCCTCCAAAATCCCGATGACTTCCCAGAATGCTGACACGTGTCCTGCTGAGATCAACGGCTAGGATCCCTTCTCGAGATTTCGAGAATCACAAGGTCTCGATTCTCTGCCTTATCAAAACCCCGATGACCCTGATATCCCGATGACTTCTCTGGGACTCTTCCTCTGCACACTAGGGTTTAACCCCGGCGCAACTTCTCGAGATCTAACGGCTGACGGGATTTTGTCAATCTTCTCTGTAATATCCTGACCGTCGATTTCTTCCTCCTTGAAGACCTTCTCGAGAATGTCTAAGTATCCCTTCTCCAAAGAGGGAATCTCTACAAGAGATCTATTCTAGGGATTTCCTGGAGATGGATAGGGGAAACAGCTTCCCGAGGACGGACTGGGAGCCTAACTTAGCTCAATCTAAGCATAACTAGATTTATTTATCAACATAAGCTGTGCATGGTTTCCTCTATGATGAGCATATATCAACTCATTCATATCAAACACTACGCGAAAACTCTTATGCTGAAATCGTTTACAATTTCACAGTTCTATGAGCTAATATCTACTCATTCTTATCAATTACTGCACAAACATTCTTACACAGGAAACATTTACAATTCCACAGGTCTATGAGCATATGTGACAACATATAAATTTCAAGATGCAATATGAACAAAACACTTATTAGAAATAACTTCAGAAATGGGTGCAACTGCTGAGAGGGGTGCTCGCTTCCACCCAACCGTAGGTGTAGCGACTCTCAGCGGATTTACCACTAGCCACCCTCGAGCTGAGACCACGATGCCCTGAGACTCTGTCTCTCTGTCTGCCAGTGACCAGGAGTGAAGGTTGTAATCCTTCCTCTCTGCTATCACTCACCCTGTGTAAAAACTGCCAGAGTTCCCCTCGCATCTCCCTTTTCAATCGTATCTTCCATATGCCTTATCCTCTCACGAGGTTGCGTGTGGCACGATTACCCTCGCGTTGGTCAGTCATGATGGCTATACGGATAGGCGGTTCACCTCCCCATCCTTCATCAAGCCATCAACCTACCAGCCTGCAAGGCATTAAATTCAGGGCCAGTGAGCCGCTTTTGGTTCTCCGGGCCAGTGGAGTCCAAATACGGTATTTTATTTCTCGGTGGAAGTTAACGCCACCTTTTTAGGTGCCTTCCACCGCCATTGTGGTCTCTTTTCTGCACATCCCCTCTCAACAGTCTTGCAATAAATTCAAACTCTTATTTACATTCATTGACCTCTTCCTCAAGGTCCATTTACATCACATATTCACATTTATGAGTTTGCCATAGTTCTTGGCCAATTCAGTTATATTTACAAGCTGGGGGAAATAGGGTGTTACATGGGTGATGGTGATTCTATAGTCGAGCACCTAAATGTATTTAATACTATTGTGAATCAGTTGATCTCATTTAGAGTGAAGATGGATAAGGAGGATTATTGTATGATGCTTTTGTGTTCTTTTCTAGATTCATAGGACAACCCAATAACATACAATGGAAACATTGTAAATACATTGGTGCTTGATGGGGTCGTGACAATTTTACTCTTAGAGGAGGTGAGGTTGAAAGCTTCTAAATCCACAAACAAGTCCTTGTTTTTTTTTTTAAGATTTAGGGAGAAAACAAAGAAGAGAGAAAAGGGAAAATCCAAATCTTGTGGGAGACATAAGTCTCTTGGAAAGTCTACGGAAAAATGTTGGAACTACGGCAAGGTTGGGCACTTAAAAAGAGACTACAAGGAAGAGAAAACAAATAATAAGAAGGAAAAGAATGATTCTAATGATGAGTTTGAAAAATCTTGTCAAGAGAATGGTGATGATTCGTTTGTTGCATCTTTGGTAACCCATGTAAGCCAGAGTGCATGCTTGATAGGATATGGAGCTTCCTTCCATATGACTTCCCATCAACACTAGTTTTTAGTGTATGATAAATATGATGGTGGGATGGTATACCTTCACGAAGACTCTCCTCTCAGCATAGATGGTCATGGTAAATTCTTGATCAGGTTCCCTAATAACAAAGTAAAGGGGATCAATGGAGTTTTTCACATCCAAGTTTGGCACAAAACCTACTATCAGTAAGCACACTTAGTGGTGCAAGTGTATAGACTGTTTTCTTTGACAAAAGGTGTAATATGGTATGAGGAGATATTTTTCTCACTACGGGTGTTTGTGTGGGAACTTTGTTCCATATTGATTCATGTAGTATTCAATGTAATAATCCTTTGATTTATGTAGTGTAGAGATATATAGGATCTTCACCTTCACAATCAAAACCTATATCTACCTCTGATGGTCATGCTTTCTAAGTACCTAAACAAGCTCTTGCTTCAAAAATAAAGTTACCTACAAAATATTCAATGCAATGGCACCAAATATTGGTCCATATAGGCGAGAAGGGCTTATGAGCCTTGAAAAACAAATAATCTTGTCGATGGATTAATTGATTGTGCTCTTGAATTTGATTTTTGTGAGCATGGGATATATGGAAAATATAACCACGTTCAATTTTATTCTAGTTCTCATAAATATTTTGGGTTGTTGGACTTAATTCATTATTATGTATTTGGTCCAAATAAAGTTCCTTTGATTTCTAGTGCTTCATATTATGTATCTTTCATTGATGATTATTCTTGAAGGACATGAGTATATTTTCTTATAAATAAATCTAATGATTTTAATAGTTTAAGGATTTTAAAGCTCTCTTGAAAAATTAGACCAGTAGGAAGATTAAGGTGTTGAGAAATGATAGTGGCGGTGAGTTTTGTTATGTAGAGTTTGATAATTTTTGTAAGGATAATGGCATTGAAATACATAAGACAATTTCATATACCCCTTAACAGAGTGGAGTTGCAAAACTGAGGAACATAACGTTGATGGAGAGAGCTATGTTGGACACACCGACCACACTTACAGGGGGGGGTGAATGAGTGTGGGAATCTTTTCCCAAAACTTCCCCTTCACAAAACTCCTTAGTTAGCAATCACCATTTACTCATTACTTATTGTTGTCATTTATAACCAGTTAAATGTGAACATGCATCAGCAACATATATCAACAACACATATCATCAATAACTCATCACCACAAGGAACAAAAAGAACACAAGATGTATGTACAATTTCCTTTTTATTAAAGACTACAATACTTGGGTTATTAACAACAACTAAATAAAGTACAACTCTACAAGAGAACTAACTCTATAATGTAAGACTCATCTTACACAACTCAACACCAAATGGGAAGAGGAATCAATCCTCAACAGATACCAATATGTCAACAGGTACACAACCTATCAGTAGTGTAGCATGCATATGTACATTCCCTACTAGTAGTATAGCTTATGTATGTACGTGGCCTATCTATACTACAACCTACGTATCACTTCTGAGTTACTTAGGGTTTTTCTCTTTGAGACAAACTTAGACCCTCTGGAGCCTTCAGTCACATTCACTTCTGTATTTCACTGTCCAATCTGAACCATAACCAATCACAACACCTCCAAGATCTCCAACAACTTACTCATGCTCCTCAACCATACAATATGAATGCTATTCAATTATGTGTAAGAAACCAGTATACTATGGCAATCATATCTGTACTGAACCATAAGAGTGATGCTCACTCTATCAATCAACCAACATAGCCATATAACAACATGCATACCAATAATTCCTTAAGTATTCACCATACAATAAGCAAGAATATCCATCAAGACAACTATGCAACCATACCAAAATTTCTAAGGAAGATTTGAGCCCATAGAGTGCAGTTCTGGAACTTGCTTCAGCCTTCAAGAACCTAATCATCACCTCACAACCAAGTCTTCATGACTTCTTCATTGTACACGCTCTGTCCTCATTCATACCACGTATGTACGCGCTCTATCTCACTGCAGCCTGCGTATGTACGCTCTCTGGACCATTGTTGCTCGCGTACTTATTTAGAAACTAGGGTTTATGAACTTCCAAAACATCTGTCGTCAAGATCTCAGACTTACAAAAACTTTGATGCGTCCATGATATCCTACAAACTCTTTCTCTCTCTCAAAATAGATCTTCAATACATGCTCAAGAGATTCATTTCACAAGAGACCCTTGCCTCTTATTTGTACTCTCCAAGTAGCTTCCTTAGAATAATCTTCTAGGTCACTTGGCCCACATAGCCACTTTGTCCACATAATAATTTATGTTCAACTTTGCCCAATTTTCCACTTGTCCATGTATCCAATAGTCACTTGACCACTTAACCCTCTTTCCTCATTTTAGGGTTAACCTTCTCATAACTACTTTTTATAAATAGAAAGTTTTCCATTTATTTGATTTTAAATAATCCTCCTTGACTTTGTCACTTTACTTTATTATTTAAATAATCACTTCACTTTATTTAAACAATATCTTATTTGTAATCATTTTGACTTCTTTGACCTTTTGGAGCTTCAAGCCATCATATGAGGGTCCTCCAACTTCATAAGGCCATAACTCTCAAACCGCGAGGAGTTATGTGGCGTTCCACACAACACTGAAAATGGCATGACAAGCACTATCCAAATAGGATAGTTTCACTGAGAAATTAGTTGATCTTCATCTCATTATTCCACATTTAAGAATGGGTTCTCTAACCATACTTCTAGGATAAATCAACCGCAAAGCGTCTTCTCGCGAGGGATTTCAACATAAGGGGACCACTTTGGAGTTCATCCATTGTACTCCTTATCAACCATAATAATACAATAATGATTCATCTTTTCATCAATCCAACTCGGATCCATATATCAATCTTCATCTATGCATCATCTATCAATGACAACTCATTGATCCATCTTCATCTATGCATCATATATCAATGAAAACACATTGATCCATCTTGCATCGATGCATGAAATCATATGAATATGATTCCACTTGGCATCAATCCATTCACATCAATCACAATACATACTTCATCAAGATACTATGACAAGACATTGTTCATTTGACATCAATCAACATCAATCATTTGACATCAAACTTTTGACCTTTGATATCAATCAATCATCCTTTGGCATCAATCAATTCCTTGACATCAATCAATCAATCATCCTTTTGCATCAATGACAACATGATTCAACAATCTCCCCCTTTGTCATTGATGGAAATACCAACATTGATGTCAACACTAATCATTGATGGCAACATGTAGACAAGCCATTGTTCGACATGAATAGTTATATCAATCACATCAATGTGACTATCTTTCCCCCTTTGACATCAATGACAAAGGGTAGTTCTCTCCTTGGGGCTGCTCCCCCTGTCTGAATGCCTTTGATATTTCTCTGAATAATCTCTCCCATTTGAACAAGGGATATCACTCTGATTTAATGATGAAGATATATCGCTCATGCCCCCACTATGACCAATTCTCCCCCTAGAACTATACCTCTATGCTCTTTCTCCAAGTATGCATCTGATAAATGTCTCCTCCTAGAATCATGGGAATAAGAATGACTACCCCCTATGGGTATGTCTTCCCCTATCTTCTATGTAATATGAACAATATGATACCACTGCAATATTCTTCTGCTGCAAATGCTACTGCTAACCAAATCATAGATCAACCGCTCTTTCTATGACGATCCTTGGACCTGTCCATGCATCAAACTCGTGCCATACCATACATTATGAAGCAAAAGATATGTTAACAATAAAATAGAGAATCATGAACAAACATCAACCAAGTACATCATGTACCAAATTGTGTTCCCATCATGCACAACATCCATGTACATCAATACTGTAGAATATGCCATAAGATATCATCAATGGAGTGTGTCAACCATATGACTCTACCAACATGCCAACCATGTTCTAGAAAAAAGTTTCATATCACTCATGATATGCCTTGTTGGCCCTTGGTTGTGAAAGTAAGCGAAGACCAAGGAAGAAAAGGCAGAATGTGAACTACGCAGAAGACACGGTGATTGTTACTGGGTCGAAGTGAGCAAAAGAGAAGAAAAGACGAAGAAAAGTAAAAGGAAGTAATCCATTGAACGAGGAGATCGAAAATGATAGATCAGCAAGAAAGAAGGATCATGGACAACTCAGCAAAGAGGAAAAATCCACCATTGGATTCTTTGGAGCACCATGCGAGAAGGAAGGAAAGATAGGTTGGCGAAGCCCTGAAAATGCGGGTCAAGTTGACCTAGGGTTTTAGATACCTAGGATATTGGTATCTAGGGTTTGGGACACCTAGGTTTTGACCTAAGGATGTCGGTGAGCAATTTTAATGTTTAAATAATAACCTAGATGATGGAAGAGGGTTGGTTCTAGTTGTTGTTATTGATGTTATGATTATTGATGTTAGAGAGAGAATTGCTAAGTGTGAGAGCCTTTTGGTATTGTAAGATCTCCAACTGGGTGTGGAGATCAGTCCTGTGGCTGGGTGCATAGGAAGGGAAGAGATAGAGAGAAGAAGAAAGAAGATCTACTAGCTAAGGGCACATACAAGAACTGTATGATTTCATCTTAATATATTATAAAGCACAGTTGTGTGGATGTAGCCGTAGAGAGAGGGTGAACCACTTATATCTTGTGTTGTGTGTGATTGATGCTCTATTCTTTGTCATTTCATATGCTGCTATGATGATAATGTATTAGATCTGATAGATAGATATTGCGTAGTAGATCCTAGGAAGATAAAGAATACTAGATTGTTGTGTGTTGATCACTTTGAACCCACTTTACATTCCTTTTGGTTGTAGACATCTCTATCCCGCAACCCCCACATAGCTACTTCAGGTGAGACTGCATCTACCCTGCAGGTGTTGCTGAAAGGGCCAGTAGTTAGGGCTTATTGGTGCGCTCTTGGAGCTGAACCCTGGGTCTGCCCCTATGCCAACAAATGGTTCTGTTGTCGGGACATGAATCTTCTTGAGGGAATGTCAAGGTGGTTTCCATCAAAGAAAAAAGATTCAAAAGTGGATAGAGGATCAAGAAAAGGACTTCCCTGAAGCCCAAAGCAAGAACCCTAATCTTAGTACTGAGGATTGGTTGGAGATATATATCTTTATTGATATACACGCTATTTTCTTTGGAGGAATCCATCAGGAGCTATATGAGTGGTTAGCCAGGTTAACAGATATCCAGTTTGAGATCAGATCTAGACCTCCTATGGTTTGGATGTCAACGCTGATCAAGAGGGTCAAGAGAGTTGATAACACCATATCACGAGTAGTAGATCACTGGTTTGAGAGCACCATTGGAGGGTACATCATTGAGTTTGTTGTTGACAGAGTAGAGTCATATAGCCAAGCCGAGAGATGTTTCTTCAAGGGACCCAGAGGGAAATTTTTACATTTTTTGAAGTTGAGGATCAAGATGCTATTGCATGAGAAGAACATCTTGAAGATATAATAGATTGGTCGGATTTGAAAAAGCTAATGTTCAATAATTCAGATAGCGACAGTGACACAGAGGATGGACATACGTGCAGTGGGAGAGTGTTTAGAGAAGTTCACCTTGCAAACCTGTTTAAGAATAACTACGGGGATGAGGGTTTCTACAGTGGAGAAGAGGTAGATCTAACAGACGAAGAGAATTCAAAACCCGCTAGGGAAAAGGAAGGGAAAGATGAAGAACCTCGCCATGAAGAGCCAAAAACTTCAGGCACTGTGCAGACTGCTGAAGTAAGTACTATTTTCCCTCTTGTTGATTCAGTAACATTAAGTAACCAGAGTAATCCAAGCCACCAGAGAGTTCAAAGTACTGTCACTAGTAGTCCACCACATATTCAGTCAAGAACCCTAGGAAGATCTATGGAATATGAGATGAGGCTCCCTATTTTTAGGGGAGATGGGTCTAAAGACCCTGATCAACACTAGTTCCTATGTGAAGCCGTATGGAATATTAAAAATGTCATCGACGAAGCTATTAAAAGAATCCAGTTTAGTACTACCCTAAGGGATCGCGCATTGAGTTGGTACATGAAGCTTGTCCAAGGACTTGCACAACCTAAGCTGCTGAATCAGATCAAGAATGTGTTGATTGCAGATTTCAAGAAACCCAAATCAGAATCACAATGTCTTACAGAGCTAAAAGAGATCAAGAAGAAGGTAGCCTAATCTGTTTGGGAATTCGATCAATGATTCAAGACCTTAACCAACCGATTGACTTTTCAGATTCTAGATGAGTAGAACAAAAAGTGGTTCATTGTTGCCCTTTTACCACACATCAGAGTTCCTCTGATGCAATATAAGATTGCTTCGCAAGCTGAGGCATTGGATATCGCCATGAAGCTAGAATCAACCCCTATGGGAGAATCCAACTTAGGTATGATTCAAATCTTGAGTCAGCTAACTAGTTTGTCTCTGCAGGTCGAAGATATGAGAAAAGACAAGGGAAAAGATCAAAGAGAAGACATCTGGTGTGTCATATGCAAATCAAAAGGCCATGACAAGGAACATTGTCCCCTATTCCATGAATACTTGGCCTATGGAGCTCTGAGCCCTTTGATGTAAGTCACCTTACCCTGGTGCGAGGTATGTAGAAATAGACATCACCCTGTTGAGTGCTATTACATGCAAAAGTATGTTTTGTAAGTCCATAGGAAATGATGATAAGAATTGTAGGGCTTACGATCTCATGCATGAAAGGTCAAGAGACATATACAAAATTCAAGGTGAAGTACATCAAGAAGGAAACACTACGCAGTACAACTCCCCTGGGAGAGGAAACTTCAATCCTCGCGGTGGATTCAGAGGAAGAGGACGAGGAGGAGGTATGGGTCAAGGCCGAGGATAGATAATCTGTTATAACTGCACACAATTAGGACACCTATCAAGGGACTGTCATAACCCTTGTACCACTTGCAGCTATTGCAACTCCTTCGAGCATGTTATCGAGGAATGTCCAACATTGTTGGCTAAGCTTAAGGAAAGACAAGGACCTCAACAGAACCTGCAAGTGCAACTGTTATACACCAAACCTCACAGAGAATACCCTAGAGTCACTATTATCACTAGAGGAGGTGTTGTTATAGGAGAAGACAGACTGACCCAAGGAAGGACTACAAAAGACTCAAGAATCAGGAAAGATGCAGAGAAGACCCAAACTTTTGATGCAAAGAAATAAAGACAAATATTTGAAGAGGAAAGAAAAGAGTTCAAAGCAGACCAAGGCTCT
The DNA here is from genome assembly GCA_000966675.3 of Picea glauca. Lineage (NCBI taxonomy): Eukaryota > Viridiplantae > Streptophyta > Pinopsida > Pinales > Pinaceae > Picea > Picea glauca. The sequence continues at coordinate 13,574 of JZKD02S2313386.1, forward strand.
TCATCAAAGACACAACCAGAAGTAAGATAATATGGAATGCCTCTGGCATTTGATCAGTCTGCTTCACCAAAAGAAGGAAAAGAGGTAAGAAAGCTCATGGAATTTCTATATACTTGTATTAAGTTGATTCAGGATGAAAGCATTGTAAGAGAACTACAAAGTTTGATTTGATAGTATCAGCTAGGAAAGATATACCCTTTACTGAACAGGGTAGTAAACCAAATCGCTAAAAAGAGAAGGAAAAATAAGGAATTACACTTGAATGCTCAAACATGAGAATATGATATAGACTATGTGGTCCTCGACTTAGGGTCAGAGGTCAATGTCATGATGAAGAAGACCTGGGCACTGATGGGAAAACTGAATTTGATCTATTCCCCCATCAGGCTTAGGATGGCTAATCAGCAAGTTGTAAGCCCCTTTGGCAGACTGGAACATGTCCTTGTGAACATTAACGGAGTAAGAATGTTTTCATATTTTGAGGTAATTGAGATAGTTGATGATAGTTGTCCTTACCCTGCGTTGTTAGGAATTGATTGGGAATTCAATAATTCCACTGTGGTTTACTTAAAGAAAAGACATATGACGTTTGAAAGAGATGGCCTTAGGGTCATTACACCTTTATATCCAGATGAAGGTCAACGATACACAGAACCTATCAGAGAAGAATACCACGCATATGAATTGGAAAACATATACAAAGTAACATCCAGACAACAAGATTACATTAATCCTACAGCTGATGGAAACTGAAGTTGGTGAAGTGACAACGGATGTTCATCAGACTCAGAAGAAGCACAGGAGAACTGGAAGAATAAAATGTATGAAGTATCTACAAAAAGATGTGCTAGATTAACTAGAGAAGTTCGCTGGATCGACACAACAGTAAGTAACCTACCCACCTTTGATGGTCTGAATCCTTTAGAAATCTTCTTGTCATAATTTGAAGAAAGTGTACCAATGCAACAAAGATTGTTGGAAATTGATGAGGCCTTGAAAGATACACCATCAATATGGTGGGGGACACATAAAAAAACATTACAGAAAGGGTACAATGTCGCACCCTGATGACCACGCGGTATCAACACAGGTAGAAGGCTGCGAAGTTCGGTACATAGGTCGAAGCTGCCCAAAGGACCATGTGTGAAGTTGTGAGGAATCCTGGAGAAACATTCCTCAAGATCAGTGGGTGCATGATGCAGGAGCATCTCAAGTGAGACAGCGCAGAGATAATGGACAGCTAGAAAGGTGCCCAACACAAATTTTGAAATATCTTGAACCATTAATGAAACATCAAGTGGAGGCACACTTGTATAATGTACACGGACCTTGAGCAATTCGCTCTCGTCCTTAGTATGTAGAAGGCATTTATGGTAGTTAATGCAAGTAGGTAGAATTGAATGTGTAGATTTGACAGTTTTAGAGCGCAAGAGGGAAACGAGATATAGACACCCTCATTGTGTATTGTAACATAATTTTGAAGAGCATAGAAGAGAAGCAGGGAGAGTTGTGTAGCTGACTCCATGTATAGAAGTTCTGAATTAATACAAGAAAGCTGTGATTCAGACTCATGGTGTCCATATATTATCTGTGTATGCATCTTTGAATGTTATGCTCATGAATGTTTTACTCTTTTTTTCATGCAATTGCTTTTATGCTATGTATGAATGATTTCTTGTTGAATGTTTGAAATCTGAGAGGAAAGGGGAAAAAGAATGAGTTTCAATTGTTTCTCTATCTGAACAAGAGTTCCTGCAAGGAGTACAGTTGAATTTTCCGCAAGGAGTGCGTCGACAAGGTGTTCAGAGGTTTATCTCTGAAAGATCAGGAGAGATATATTTTGTTCTCATTCACACCATAGGTGCAGTCAAGCACAGGAGCCGTGCAAGGAGTGCGCAGGCCGAGTAAAGTATCAGAGTTTCGAATCTGAGCGAAGCATTGAAAGACTGTTGTTGTAGGTGTGCGCAGAGTCGAAGGATTTCAACACTTGGAAGTGTTTGAAAGTCTACCGCAAGGAGTGCGTGCAAGAGTTTTCTAAAAGATTCAAAGTTGGGGAAAGCTCAGAAGGAATTAGACCTTCAAAGGAGTCGAAGGAAGGCCAAATCCAAGTGCCTTGAAAGTTGTAAGAAGGCATAGCAACATCGGACCACAGGAGGATGAGTTCTTAAGGGAAGAGATGGACAGTCGGAATTCTCTGTTGAGAATCCGCGAAGTCCCGAGAGCCGTCAGATCTCATGAAAGAGCAAGGGAGTTACCGCGAGTATTCCGAAAGGTTCTAAGCTCAGGAGGAGTAGTACCATAGATCCAAGCCACAAGGGTCATTGGATTTTCACGTGGGTTCTATATTGGGATTTCGCAGGTCGAAGTTCTGTAAACTCTGTAACGGGAATTGCGATATCCCGAAACGCAAAATCCTGAAGAGACAAAAAGGTTGTATGGGCCACAAGAATCGGAAGGTGGAAAGGTGGCACACTATTGACACAAAGTCAAACTCTGTTGACCGTTTCAGAGTTTCGTGGAGTGAAGTTTCGAATTCATTGCATTAGGATTCGCGATATTGCGAAGTTCGAAGTCCTGCCAGAAGTAAAGTGGTGTTGAAAAGTCAACCTTGTGAGGGTGCCGGAAATTTGGAAGATCGGTTTTCGGCAATCATGGGAACAAGTTTCTTGACACTGCGACCGCCGAAATCGCGATAAGGAAAAGTTTAAAAGAGAAAGAGGAAGGGTCAATGTTGACTGTTTTCAGGTTTCGGAGATTGAGGGATAATACGCTCGACCACCGGATTCATGGAAGTGCGAAATCCGATCTCCTAAATGCAGAAAGGGGATACCACGAGAATTTGCTGTGGGTGCAGATTTTACGAAAGGAAAATAGAAGAGCATTTTGGAGTTCTTCGGGCCAGCGAAGGGAGAAATATCCTGTTGGTGTGGACCTTCCGACCCGCAGGTTGTGGACGGTGGTTGTGTCGTCATTTTGGTATCAGAGCATAGAAAGGTTCTTTTCTTTCTGTAGCAGAGAAAAAGAAAATTCACCATGCCACCAAGAAGAAGGGACAGACAAACACCCGATCTGCCAGAGGAGAGGGAAATGCCGAGAAGAAGAGGTAGGTAGATGACTGATCCAGCCATGGAGAAAGAAATGTGTGATCTACGAGCTAGACTCGAAGACATGGAGACAACCCAAAGATGCACAGTCAGTGCTGGGGATCTAAGTGATTCCGAAAGTGAAATTGAGGCTGAACAAGAAGAAGAAGTTGCAGCCGAAGATGCAACAAATGAATGTTTGATCATAGATATTGCAAGAATGGGTGCAAGAGCGAAAATGGACATTCCAATTTATGAGGAAAATCTGGATGCAGAGGAGCTTATAGATTGGATTAGAGCTCTAGACACATACTTTGAATATGAAGATGTCGAAGAAGACAAGAAGGTCAAGCATGTTGTCACTAGATTGAAGGGACATGCAGCATTGTGGTGCGATGAACTACAAGATGACAGACGCATCAAAGGCAAGCAGAAGAACAAAAGATGGGATAGAATGATCGTGAAGATGAAGGCGAAATTCATCCCCAGGGATTATCAAATTACTCTATTTAGGAGGATGTAAAACCTGAGACAAGCTGATGACAGTGAAAGAATACATTGAAGAATTCTACAAGCTAAACATTAGGGCAGGTCATCGGGAAAGTGATGATGAGAAGGTTGCCAGATACCTGAATGGCCTGAGATATGATATTCAGGATGAGATGAGCATGGTAACCATCCGAATGGTGGAAGATGCTTATCAGATGGCTCTAAAAGCTGAAGAGAAGCTGAGCTGAAAGCAAGGTCAAAGAGGCCGAGGCAGAAGTCATCCCAGAGGAAAATCGGTTGCCCGGGATAAATATCAGAATCCCAAGGAGGACTGGAGGAAACCTCAGACTCAAACTGAAAGAGGTGGAACCTCACAGCGAGGGCAATATGCTGAACAAAGAGGGAAACATACTGAATAGAGAGGAGATTATGCTAACAATAATACTTTTCCTCGCACTAGAGGTAGAGGAAGAGGAAGAGATGGAGTAATAACATGCTTCACATGTGGAAAGAATGGGCACAAGTCTTACGAGTGTCTAGACAAAAAGAAAGAAGGAGGAGAAGCTCACATCGCCAAAGCACAGAGGCGAGATGTTGAGGTAGAAGACGCCGAAGGCAGAAGATTGCTGATGATGCGAAAAGTTGTTTTGACACCAGAAAAGGAGGTGGAGAGTTCAGTCCAAAGAAACAAACTTTTCAGGACTGCTTGCAAAACCAAGGATAGGGTATGCAAGGCCATCGTGGATAGTGGTAGCACAGATAATCTCGTTTCTACAAAGATGGTATAAAATCTGGAGCTGCAGACGATTGATCATCCAAGCCCATATAGAGTTTCGTGGCTACAAAAAGGACATCAGGTAACTGTCACTAAACAATGTTTAGTTGAATTCAAGATAGGAGGATATAATGATAAGATACTCTGTGATGTTATTCCCATGGATGTTTGTCATATATTGTTGGGTAGACCATGGCAATATGACAGGAATGTGATTCATGATGGGAGAATGAACACATACACCCTAGAGAAGAATGGGAGGATTCACATGTTGCTTCCAATCAAGGATAAGGAGGTGAAACTGGAAGTAAGTAACAGTATACTTCTCATGAGTGGGAAGGAACTTATTATAGAGGTTAAGAAGAAGGAGGATCCACAGTTCATTGTGGTCAGGAAACCAAAGATTGTTTTGACCAGCACAAGAGTGGATGATTTGCCATAAGAGGTTCAGGAATTGTCGGAAGAGTTCTCTGACATAGTAGTGGACGAACTACCTCATTCGTTGCCACCGATCAGAAGTGTGAGTCATCATATTGATCTCATACCAGGAGCCAGTTTGCCAAATAAATCCATGTACAGTTTGACACCACAAGAGAATGAAGAAGTCAAAAGACAAGTCCAGGATTTGTTGGACAAAGGTTTTGTCAGAGAAAGCTTATGTCTGTGTGTTGTTCCAATAGTACTCAGTCCGAAGAAAGATGGAGGTTGGAGGATGTGTACTGACTCGAGTGTGATTAACAAGATAACCATCAGGTATAGATTTCCATTGCCAAGGATGGATGATTTGATGGATTGCTTGAGTGGAGAAAAATATTTTTCAAAGATTGATTTGAAAAGAAGTTATCATCAAATCCGCATGAGAGAAGGTGATGAGTGGAAGACAACATTCAAAACAAACGAAGGGTTGTATGAATGGCTTGTTATGCCGTTTGTCTTAACAAATGCACCGAGTACCTTCATGAGGTTGATGAATGAAGTCCTGAGGGAGTTCATCGAAAAAATTGTTATTGTATAACTGGATGACATACTGGTTTTCAGTGAAACAGTGGCAGAGCATCTGAAGCATTTGGCTACAGTGATGCAGAAGTTACAGTAGGAGAAGTTGTTGATAAACATGAAGAAATCCTCATTCATGAAGACAGAGATCATTTACTTGGGAATTTTTTTTTTTGCAGATGAGTTGAGGATGGATCCAGATAAGGTGGAGGTGATCAAGAATTGGCCATCATCGAAAAATATCTTTGAGGTGAGAATTTTTCACGGATTGGCTAGTTTCTACCGAAAATTCATCAAGAATTTCAGTGGAATTAGTGCACCGATGATGGAAACAGTGAAGAAAAGACACAAGTCTTTTAACTGGACAGAAGAGGCTGAGAAGATTTTTAATCTGTTGAAGATGAAGATTACGGAACAACCAGTTCTGGTGTTGTTGGATTTCCAAAAGACATTTCAGATGAAATGCGATGCAAGTGAATTTGCAATAGGGGCAGTCTTGAGTCAGGAAGACAGACTGATAACATACTTCAGCGAGAAGCTGAATGAAGCGAAAGTGAAATATGCCACTTATGATAAGGAGTTTTATGCTATTATTCAGGCATTGAATAAATGGATACATTACTTGATTCCGAAGGAGTTTGTCTTGTATAGTGACAATCATGCATTGCAGCTTGTGACTCAACAGGAAAAGTTGAATCAGAGACATGTTAAATGGGTGGAATATATGCAAAATTTCACTTTTGTGATTAAACATATTTCTGGTACTGCTAACAAAGTTGTCGATGCTTTGAGCAGGAAGTGTTTGCTATTGCAGAAGTTCAAAGTCAAAACGTTGGGTTTTGATGATCTCAGGGACATGTATAGAGATGATTAGGATTTTAAGGAGGGTTATGAAGCAACTGGGAATCCAATTCTCAGAGATAAAAGAAAATGGATAGAATACATGATCCAGGAAGGGTTACTGTTTAAAGGTAATCAACTGTGTATTCCGAAATGCTCCATGAGGGAGAATCTGTTGAAGGAGAAACACAGTGGAGGATTGGCAGGGCACTTTGGTCACGACAAGACGTTCGCAAAATTGAATGAGTCATATTTTTTTCCGGGAATGCGAGTAGACGTCAAGAGATTCATGGACAGATGCAAGATTTGCCAGCATTTGAAGGGAAGGAAACAAAATGTAGGGTTTTAGCAACCATTGCCCATACCTGAAAGGCCGTGGGATGCAATCAACATGGATTTCATATTGGGGTTTCCAAGAACACAAAGAGGCTTTGACTCAATATTTGTGGTGGTAGATATATTTTCCAAGATGGCACACTTAATTCCATGTCAGAAGACTAGTGACGCAACTCACATTGCGAACCTGTTTTTCAAAGAAGTCATTCGACTTCATGGCTTACCAAGAAGTATAGTTTTGGATCGAGACACCAATTTCATAGGGCACTTTTGGAGGACCTTATGGAAGAAGTTGGGAACTAACTTGTCATTTAGTTCAGCTTATCATCCTCAGACGGATGGACAGACAGAAGTGGTGAACAAAAGTCTGGGAGACTTGCTGAGGAGCTTGGTGACAGAACACCATAGCCAGTGGGACAACATATTACCACAGGCAGAATTTGATTATAACGACTTGGTTAATAGAAGCATGGGGAAGAGTCCATTTCAAATTGTCTATGGCATGCAACCAAGAGGAATTTCTGAATTGAGAGATTCAGAACAGATTGCAACTAGGAGCGCTAGTGTAGAAGGTTTCATAGAGGCGATGAAGGATCTTCACAGCCAGATGAAGGAGAGATTACAGAATTCAAACCAAGAATATAAGAATAGAGCAGACCATCACAGGAGACAACTTCAGTTTGAGGTTGGTGATTTGGTTCTGGCACATTTGAGGAAAGAAAGGTTCCCGAGAGGAACATATAATAAGTTGAAGATGAAGAAGATCGGACCATGTAAGGTCTTAAGGAAATTTGGGGTGAATTGTTACGAGATTGAATTACCCGATGGGATCGGAATTTCTCCGATATTCAATATCTCAGATTTGTACCCATATAAAGATGAGAAAACAGGAACAGGATATGAACAACCAGTGATCCAGTGGACAAAGCAGATGCCAGTTGCAAATAAGTCACAGATGGAGCGCATACTGGACAAGAGGGTCAGTAAAAAGACCAAGTGGAAGCAATACTTTGAATATTTGGTCAAGTGGAAGGGCCATCCAATTGAAGATGCCAGCTGGGAGAATGAAGCGCAAATCCAGAAGCATGGACAGACCATGCGGGAGCTCATGGAAAAGAGCCCATGAAAATTTTCAAGCGAGGGAGTATGATGCAGGAGTATCTCAAGCGAGCCAGCGTGGAGACAACGGACAGCTGAAAAAGTGCCCAGCACAAATTTTGAAATATCTTGAACCATTAATGAAACATCAAGTGGAGGCGCACTTGTATAATGTAAACATACCTTGAGAAATTCTCTCTCGTCCTTAGTAGATAGAAGGCATTTATGGTAGTTAATGCAAGTAGGTAGAATTGAATGTGTAGATTTGACAATTTTAGAGCACAAGAGGGAAACGGGATATAGACACCCTCATTGTGTATTGTAACATAATTTTGGAGAGCATAGAAGAGAAGCAGAGAGAGTTGTGTAGCCAACTCCATGTACATAAGTTCTAAATTAATACAAGAAAGCTATGATTTAGACTCATGGTGTCCATATATTCTCTGTGTATGCATCTTTGAATGTTATGCTCATGAATGTTTTACTCTTTTTGTCATGCAATTGCTTTTATGCTATGTATGAATGATTTCTTGTTGAATGTTTGAAATATGAGAGGAAAAGAAAAAATGAATGAGTTTCAATTGTTTCTCTATCTGAGCAAGAGTTCCTGCAAGGAGTGCAGTTGAATTTTCCGCAAGGAGTGCGTCGACAAGGTGTTCAGAGGTTTATCTCTGAAAGCTTAGGAGAGATAGCTTTTGTTCTCATTCACACCATAGGTGCAGTCAGGCACAAGATCCGTGCAAGGAGTGCACAGACCGAGTAAAGTCTCAGAGTTTTGAATCTGAGCGAAGCACTGAAAGACTGCTGCTGTAGGTGTGCACAGAGTCGAAGGATTTCAACACTTGGAAGTGTTTGAAAGTCTTCCGCAAGGAGTGCATGCAAGGGTTTCTTGAAAGATTCAAAGTTGGGGAAAGCTCAAAAGGAATTAGACCTTCGAAGGAGTCGAAGGAAGGCCAAAGCCAAGTGCCTTGAAAGTTGTAAGAAGGCATAGCGACGTCGGACCACAGGAGGACGAGTTCTCAGGGGAAGAGACGGACGGTCGAAATTCTTTGTTGAGAATCTGCGAAGTCCTGAGAGCCATCATATCTCACAAAAGAGCAAGGGAGTTACCACGAGTATTCCGAAAGGTTCTAAGATCAGGAAGAGTAGGACTGTAGATCCAAGCCACAAGGGCCGTTGGATTTTGACGTGGGTTCTATATCGAGATTTCGTAGGTCGAAGTTCTGTAAACTCTGCAATGGGAATCACGATATCCCAAAACGCGAAATCTCAAAAGGACAAAAAGGTCGTGTGGGCCACAAGAATTGAGAGGTGGATAGGTGGCACACTATTGATACGGAGTCAAACTCCGTTGACCGTTTCAGAGTTTCGTGGAGTGAAGTTATGAATTCATTGCATTAGGATTCATGATATTGCGAAGTCCTAAGTCCCGACAGAAGTAAAGTGGTGTTGAAAAGTCAACCTTGTGAGGGCGCCGAAAATTTGGAAGATCGAGTTTCAAGAATCGTGGGAACAAGTTGCTTGACACCGCGACTGCCGAAATCATGATAAGGCAAAGTCTGAAAGAGAAAGACGAAGGGTTAGCGTTGACTGTTTTCGGGTTTTGGAGATTGCGGGATAATACGCTCGACCACTGGATTCGCGGAAGTGCAAAATCCAATCTCCTAAGTGCTAAAAGGGGATCCCGCGAGAATTTGTTGTGGGTGCAGATTTTCCAAAAGGAAAATAGAAGAGCGTTTTGGAGTTCTTCGGGCCAGCGAAGGGAGAAAGACCCTATTGGTGTGGACCTTCCGACCCTTGGGTTGTGGAGGGTGGCTGCATCATCAATGCATAAGTTCATTAACACACTAGACACAACCCCCATCAACTGGTACCTTCAAGCATAGTTGCGCCTCATCACTACAAATTGGGAAGGTATGACTTAGAACTTTGTAACTACCTTCTTATTTGAAAGTTAATATCCTCAATAGATGAATCATTACAGACTGTAAGACAGAAAGTATTTTAGGAGGCATCTAACCTCCCTTTGGAGTAAGAAGAGGATGAATGGACTGCGCCTCTCCAGAAACTGCAAGGCTGTTACAACATCAATGTTGATGAAGATGACGATCCACGAAAGGTGAACATCACAGAAATAGAAGGCCAAAGAGATGTGGAAGGACCAGGAGTTGAGTTACCATTCATTGGAAATCCAATCAAGATTAAGAAGGTCAATATTGGAACAGAACAAACACCAAATATTGCAAATGCTGGAGATTATTGGGATGCTGCCACTATTGGTAAGATTACAAAATTACTGCATGAATATCAGGACTTGTTTCCAACGAAGTTCACTGATATGAAGAGAATTAAAGGGCCTATGGGAGATATGTAGATCCCTTTGAAACCAGATGCCAGACCAGTCAAATAGAGACCCTACATATTGAACCCTAAGTATAAGAAGAAAGTGAAGATTGAGCTCGACAGAATGCTTGAAGAAGGTATTATAGAACCCGTCGAAGAATTAGAATGGATAAGCCCTATGGTGGTTCAAGATAAGAAGACATGGGAGATTAGGATATCTTTATATCTCAGGAAGTTGAATTATGCCCATTTGCATGACCCATTCCCTACACCATTCACTGACAAAGTGCTAGATAATGTGGGAGGCCAGGAGATATATTCTTTTACAGATGGATTCTCGGGATACCATCAGATCCGGATTGCCAAGGAAGATCGCCATAAGACCACATTTGCAACAGAATGGGGGTCCTATCAATATACAATGATTCCATTTGGATTGAATAATTCCCCAGCCATCTTTTCTAGGGTGGTGGTTGAAGCATTCAAAGAGTTCCTACATAAGTTTCTAGAAGCATATTTTGATGATTTGTCTATTTTTAGTTTATTGAAAAATCATATTGAATGTCTAAGGCTGATGTTGGAAAAATGCAGACAGTGTCAAATTGCCTTGAATATGAAGAAGTGCATATTCTTCTCACCATTTGGAGTGTTGTTAGGTCATATTGTATGCAAGCAGGGATTGCTGGTAGATCCATCTAAAATTTCCATTATAGTTTATCTACCCCCTCCTACTTCATTCAAACAGTTTCACACTACGCTGGGACATACTAGATACTACAGGAAGTTCATTAAAGGATATGCCCATATTACAACACCCATGGAGAAGATTTTGAAGAAAGACTGTCAATTTCAATGGACAGAAAAGTGCCAATAGAGCTTCGACACACTGAAACAAAAAATGGTTACTTCACCTATTCTATTTTTTCCAGATTGGAACAAGGAGTTTCATGTGCATGTCGATGTGTCTTCTATTTCTTTAGGAGCAGTGTTAGCACAACCTAAGGAAGAAGATATTGACCATCCGTTAGCCTTTTCCAGAAGGAAGCTATCAACTACTGAGATCAATTACACCACTATTGAGCGAGAGGGGTTAGCCATAGTGTATGCACTGCAGAAATTTCTCCACTACTTGTTGGGAAGACACTTTAAAATGTTTACTGATCACTCCGCGCCGAAATACCTAGTCAACAAGCCAGTTTTGTGGGGGAGAATATGCAGATGGCTTTTTCTATTTTAGGAATATGAATTTGAGATCATAGTAAAGCCAGGAAGAATGAACAAAGGTCCTGACCACTTAACAAGGTTGGAACATGGCGAAGAGTCGACTAGTTTAGAGGATGCACTGCTGGATGCATAGTTATTTTCCATTAGAAAGATTGATGACCACTTCGCAGAGATAGTCCAGTTCCTATCAAAAGGAATGGCACCTAGCGATTATACAATTCCACAAAAGAAACAACTAGTAGTGCGCACTGCAAAATTTTCACTTATAGCTAGACAACTATACAAAATGGGACCTGATGAGATATTGAGAAGATGTGTTATGGAGGCAAAGCGGCCATTGATCCTCAAAGAATCTCATGAAGGCATCACAGGAGGAAATTACGCAGGAAAAGAAAATGTGCAAAATGTTCTTAGAGCTGGCCTTTGGTGGCCTACCTTACATAAAGATGCTAAAGACTATTACAAAGCCTGCGATGTATGCCAAAGAGTTGGGAAACTGTCCAGAAGAGATGAAATGCCATTAGCACCACAGTTGACCCTACAAGAATTTGAGAAATGGGCCATTGACTTCGTTGGACCTATAAACCCACCAGGAAAGTGCACAATAGCCAGGTACATAATCATTGCGACAGAGTACTTGACCAGATGGGACGAAGCTAGAGTAGTTAAGGATTGTAGTGCAACTACAACTGTGCACTTCATATTTGATGACATCATAACTAGGTTTCGATGTCCAAAGATCCTTATGAGTGATCAAGGCACACATTTCATAAATAAGACTGTTGAATCCATGACTGAGGAATTTGCAGTCCATCACCAGAAGAGCATGCCTTACCATCCACAAGAAAACGGGACAGTGGAAGCATTCAACAAGATCTTGGAGACAACGCTGACAAATATTTGCAATGTGAACAGGGATGACTGGGAATTAAGAGTACCAGCAGTACTATGGGCCTATAGAACCACTTGCAATAAGCTAACAATGCATACCCCTTTTAAGTTGGTATATGGTCTTGAAGCCATTGTCCCAATGGAATACTTGGCACCAAGCCTAAGAATTGTTGCCTTTATAGAAATGGATGAAGTTGGCATTGTTTGCGAAAGGCTTGCATAGTTGGTTGAACTTGAAGAAGAAAACATTATTGCAGGATTCCGTCAACAAGTATAGAAAGAAAGAGAGAAGGCCTATCATGATAGGCACATAAAGAAGAAGGAATTTAAACAAGGTGATCTGGTATTGGTATATGACAGTAAGTTCATAAAACATCCTGGGAAGTTCAAAACGCATTGGCTTGGGCCATATGAGATCACCTACATTACAAAAGGGGGAGTTGCGCAATTGAAGACTTTGAAGGGAGAATGGAAGGAAGGATTAGTGAATGGGATCTGGTTGAAATTTTATTATGACAACCCGTTGCCCCGCAACTCTAAGTAAAAATCATAAGGAAAAGGGTCTAGGTACCAGGTGCAGTTGAAACTAGGTACTAGACACAGAAAATACATTCTGCACAAGGAAGGAGACGAGGCATAGAGCAGAAAGTAGAGGCTACACTGCGTAGTCTGAAGTCGAAGTAAAACAGAAGGGTCAAATCTGAAGTGCCTCAGGATGAGTCACAGGTGAGTGTTGGGTGCTTGTTGGCCCTTGGTTGTGAAAGTAAGTGAAGACCAAGGAGGAAAAGGAAGAATGTGAACTGCGCAGAAGACATAGTGACTGTTACTGGGTCGAAGTGAGCAAAAGAGAAGAAAATACGGAGCAAAGTAAAAGGAAGAAATTCGTTGAACGAGGAGATCGAGGATGACAGATCAGAAAGAAAGAAGGATCATGGACAACTTAGCAAGAGGAAAAATCCATTGTTGGATGCTTTGGAGCACCACGCGAGAAGGAAGGAAAGACAGGCTGGTGAAGCCCTGAAAACATGGGTCAAGTTGGCCTAGGGTTTTAAACAACTAGGGTTTTGGTATCTAGGGTTTGTGAAACCTAGCACCACAGTTGACCCTACAAGAATTTGAGAAATGGGCCATTGACTTCGTTGGACCTATAAACCCACCAGGAAAGTGCACAATAGCCAGGTACATAATCATTGCGATAGAGTACTTGACCAGATGGGACGAAGCTAGAGTAGTTAAGGATTGTAGTGCAACTACAACTGTGCACTTCATATTTGATGACATCATAACCAGGTTTCGATGTCCAAAGATCCTTATGAGTGATCAAGGCACACATTTCATAAATAAGACTGTTGAATCCCTGACTGAGGAATTTGCATTCCATCACCAGAAGAGCATGCCTTACCATCCACAAGAAAACGGGACAGTGGAAGCATTCAATAAGATCTTGGAGACAACGCTGACAAATATTTGCAATGTGAACAAGGATGACTGGGAATTAAGAGTACCAGCAGTACTATGGGCCTATAGAACCACTTGCAATAAGCTAACAATGCAGACCCCTTTTAAGTTGGTATATGGTCTTGAAGACATTGTCCCAATGGAATACTTGGCACCAAGCCTAAGAATTGTTGCCTTTATAGAAATGGATGAAGTTGGAATTGTTTGCGAAAGGCTTGCATAGTTGGTTGAACTTGAAGAAGAAAACATTATTGCAGGATCCCGTCAACAAGTATAGAAAGAAAGAGAGAAGGCCTATCATGATAGGCACATAAAGAAGAAGGAATTTAAACAAGGTGATCTGGTATTGGTATATGACAGTAAGTTCATAAAACATCCTGGGAAGTTCAAAACGCATTGGCTTGGGCCATATGAGATCACCTACATTACAAAAGGGGGAGTTGCGCAATTGAAGACTTTGAAGGGAGAATGGAAGGAAGGATTAGTGAATGGGATCTGGTTGAAATTTTATTATGACAACCCGTTGCCCCGCAACTCTAAGTAAAAATCATAAGGAAAAGGGTCTAGGTACCAGGTGCAGTTGAAACTAGGTACTAGACACAGAAAATACATTCTGCACAAGGAAGGAGACGAGGCATAGAGCAGAAAGTAGAGGCTACACTGCGCAGTCTGAAGTCGAAGTAAAACAGAAGGGTCAAATCTGAAGTGCCTCAGGACGAGTCACAGGTGAGTGTTGGGGGCTTGTTGGCCCTTGGTTGTGAAAGTAAGTGAAGACTAAGGAGGAAAAGGAAGATTGTGAATTGCGCAGAAGACATAGTGACTGTTACTGGGTTGAAGTGAGCAAAAGAGAAGAAAATACGGAGCAAAGTAAAAGGAAGAAAGTCGTTGAACGAGGAGATCGAGGATGACAGATCAGAAAAAAAGAAGGATCATGGACAACTTAGCAAGAGGAAAAATCCATTGTTGCATGCTTTGGAGCACCACGCGAGAAGGAAGGAAAGACAGGCTGGTGAAGCCCTGAAAACATGGGTCAAGTTGGCCTAGGGTTTTAGACAACTAGAGTTTTGGTATCTAGGGTTTGTGAAACCTAGGTTTCGACCTAAGGATGCCGGTGAGCTATTGTAATGTATAAATAAGAACCTAGATGAGGGAAGAGGGTTGGTTCTAGTTGTTGTTATTGATGTTATGATTATTGTTGTGAGAGAGAGAAGTGCTAAGTGTGAGAGCCTTCTGGTATTGTAATATCTTCAACTGGGTGCAGAGATCAGTCCTGCGACTGGGTGCATAGGAAGGGAAGAGATAGAGAGAAGAAGAAAGAAGATATTCTAGCTAAGAGTGCAAACAAGAACTATATGCTTTCATATTAATATATTATAAAGAACAGTTTTGTGGACGTAGCTGTAGAGAGAGGGTGAACCATGTATATCTTGTGTTATGTGTGATTGATTCTCGGTTCTTTGTCAGTTCATATGCTGCTATGATGATAATGTATTAGATCTGATAGATAGATATTGCGTAGTAGATCCTAGGAAGATAAAGAATACTAGATTATTGTGTGTCGATCACTTTGAACCCACTTTACATTCCTTCTGGTTGTAGACATCTCTGTCCTGCAACCCCCACATAGCAACTTCAGGTGAGACTGCATCAACCCCGCAGGTATTGCCAAAAGGGCCAGTGGTTAGGGCTTGTTGGTGCGCTCTTGGAGCTTAACCCTAGGTCTGCCCCTATGCCAACATGTCTCCACCAGGAACCAAGTGCCACAATCATGTATCTCAATCAATCAAGTGTCTCAACTATATCATCCCATATGTCATGTACCAAAGTGTATGCTAGACAAGTAATATAAATGATGTACTTTTAGCCAAGTACTTTCATCGACATGCATATACCATTTATGAGTGCATCAACATTGCACTAATCATGTATCACCACTTGTACCAATCAAGTACATCAACCATTAACCAATACCACAACAAGATGAACCACAATCAAGTTGTGTCCTCAAAGATGTATGGCAATTTTACCATAAAACATGTGCCAATCAAACTTCTAGTAGGTGCCTCTACAAATGTACTAGAAGTGTATCAATCATGCATCAAATATAGATCAAGATATGACCCATCAATGATGTATAACATTATCACCTCATCAACTCACCAACTACATGTCCCAATATGTATCCCATCCATATGCCAAATGTATGCACCAAGATATCCAACAAATATGCTTGCAATGATACATCATAAGATATATAAATGAAACTCAAATATGTACCAGCCATGTACCCCAATAGACCAACCTCAACTTCCATTCACTACAACAAATACTAAGCATTCAATATGTACTATATGTGTGCCTCAATAGATCAATGACATCTCTAGCTAGTATCATCATGATATATCTCATAACCAAGGTTTCATAACTTCAGTGTCACAACTAGCATTGTTCTTCAACAGAAAATGCCTCAATCCATACTTAAGGGTTAGTACCACACATCCAAGATAGTCTTTTAACACTCAACCATATGTCATCATCCTACATACATCAATTATGTATGCCAACATGTAATCTTGAAACCTACAATAAACCATGTTAGATCATGCAACAAACAATGTCAGATCATGCAACATAATTTATACCATCACATCCAGCTATAACCCATGTGCATAGCCCTTTTCCCAAGTCTTTTACCACATATATGTGGCCTACTGCACAAACAACTCATGTATGTACGTGACCTATTCATATGTCAGCCTGCATATGTACGTGATTTTGACCACTGTAACCCACGTATGCTTCTAAATATGACACACTTAAGCTTCCCTTAAGGCTTCCATTCTTCTCTGGTTGTTCAGTCTTCTTCAACCACTTCTGAAAGTGTCCCTTCTTCTCATAAGTTGAGCTCTGATCTTCCATCTTTTCAAAAATGTCTTCCTCCCTAACTCCATGCCTTCTTCTAGTCATGCTATATGAAGTCCTCATCATGGACTTTCTTCTTGTGTTCTAGTAATCTTGGGATTTGTGACCAAATCCACTACAACTGTAGTATCTCATGATATCACAATGAACAACAATGTGTCCTACTTGATTACATCTCCAACACCTTAGGGTGTTATGAAATCTTCCATTGTCTCTCCTTGCATAAAATCTTCATTCCAAAGCTTTGTGACCATATTCATTACATGAGTAACATTGACCATGAAAAACATTTTCATACCTTTGCGTTGGTGTCCATCTTGAATGTGTTTCTCTTCTTTGAGGTGTAAAGATGGCTTCTTTATGTCTTTATTTATTTGTTCTTTTGAAACTTTCCTTGCCTTGTGTATATGGTTGACTTGCAATATTATTTGCATTCTTTGAGAGTGAGGGACTTATCTCATGCTTCTTTGAGGTGCTAGCTTCAACAGGTGTACCTTCCTTCTTATATCCAAGACCTGATTTATCGTTTGGTGATCTTTGACTATCCAAGATTTCATTCAAGATGGTTGAGTTATTCAAGAATTTGTTTGAATTATCTAATTTCTTTCTAACATCAACAACTTCAGCTTCCAACTTATGACATGACTCTTTTTTTTCATTTATTTGATTCCTCAATAGTTCCTCTACCCTTTTGGCTTCTTCAATTTGGGTCTTGAGATGGAAAATAATTTTAAAACTTTTTCTAACCTAATCATCTACCATATTATTTTCTTTTATTTCATTCTTCAGCATTTTGATCTCTTCTTCCTTTTCTTCTAATTGAGTCTTTTCTCTTTCTTCTTGTTCCTTGAGCATTTCCTTCAATTTCAATATATGCCTTTGATTCTTTTTAAGAAAGTTTTTGTGTTGTCAAAAAGATAGCTATAGTCTATATAGTAATGGTTAGATTTGTATTCATATAGACCCCACTCAACCTTCTTTTTAAGCTTTGATAGTCCTTCTTCTACTTCTTCCATGGGATAACTATCATTTGATTCTATACAAACTATCTCTAGATTTTCTTCTTCATTTGTAGAGAAATATTCAACATCATCACATTTTGAAATATTGCAATTGGGGGTATTTGGAGATTCTTTAGCTTCATTGATATTGATGGAATTGTCTTCAAGGTCTTCCTTTTTTCTAACATCATCACATTTAGAATCATTGCAAATAGAGTATTTTGGAGATTCTTTACCTTCATTTTTATTGGAGTTGTCTTCAAGATCTTCCTCCTTGCTTTGGTATGTCTCCTCTAGCTTTAGCCATAGATCCTTGGCGGTAGTGAATTGTCCCATGCTCTCTTTGATAGAACTTGATATTCCACTAAGAATGGTCTTGAGAGCCAATGCATCATTATTCTTTTCTTACCTTTGAGCTGCAAACTTTGACTTGTTCTTTAAAGGAATTGATCCACCAATAACTACCTTCCAAATACTCGCTCCTATTTTCTTCAAGTGCACTTTCATTTCCATTCTCCATGTAGAATAATTTTCCTCATAAAGAATTGGAACTTCATCATCCATTTGTGTGTCCATGGATCTCCTCCAAGCTTGTTAAGGATTATAGTGAAGGCCCTCTCTGATACCAATTGTTGGAAACACTGACCACAC
>JZKD02S2313397.1:14754-33081 GCA_000966675.3 Picea glauca
TTATTTAAAAAAATAAATAAATTAAATTAATATTTTATTTTAAATATGATTTTATTTGTAAGAGTGTTAGTGGTCATTACTAGCATTACTTTTTGAATTATTGCTTGATTTTAATGATTCTCTTTACAATGGTGACTATTTTAAACAAGTTGTAGTTTTAACTCTGAAAAATATAGGTGTAGCACTACTTTTCGATTCGGGAATCAATTATAAGGTTTCTATTCGTAATGATACAAGTTGTCAAGGTTAAGATCTCAAACAAGTTGTAATTTTAGACTCGATAAAATAATTGTGCTACTAGGAGCATCGTTTTTCAATTTGGAGGTCAATTGCTTTTCGATTTTGAGGTCAATTTTAAGGTTTTGGTCCACAATGGTATCGAAATATCAAAGCCACAATTTTTAATTTTTAACATCAAAATAAAAAAGGGTAATATTAGTAAATCATATGTTTTTTTTATTGAATATTCGAGTCGCCTAGAGTACTATACATGGGTATAATATTTAAATCCTTAAAAAATACTTTGGTTTTTAGGGCTAGGCTTAAATACATAGAAGTCACAAAAAGAGCATAGGACGATATTGTAGAAGATGAAAACATGCTATGGAACATATGCCTATTGCTGCATTTATGAGTGCATGATGTTCATGGTCGTTACAAAAGGATGAAGTAACCACACTACATAGTAAGAGCTAAAACTAGTTTTGTATTTTTTACATAACAAGAGCATATGAAGAGGGAGTTTGGACTTATGGTGAGATGACACATATGTACACATGCACACCAAAAATTAGCTTTAGGTTTGTTTGTTTACTCCTCAAAAGTGTGAAATAGTTGTAGATGTCCATAACTTGATCATACAATGTCCATTTCCAATGAAATTTTCACAGTAGCACATTGGAAACCATCTCCATGTGTTGCCAAATTTTAGCAAGAAAAATGATCATTTGGTCTCCTAAAACACCAAAACATGATCTGAAGTGTGTTTCGGGAAAATAAGGATGGAAACCCAACCATCTTAAAAAATGCATAATACGGGAGAGAGTTGGAGTGTTGAGAGGGGATGGAAGTTGAAGCTAGGAAAGAGGCAACCTAAATGTGAACTAGAGGTTTGCAAAGCAATTCATGAGAGAAGATATAACTTTGTGTGGATTGATTTCATGTCAATGATCAAAAGGAGAAATAGATTCTCAAGGAGAAATAGATTGTCAAGGCAGAAAACAAGAAGTTTTGTTGTTATTTTTGAGGATGGCCATTTTGTTGAGAGTACCATCAGAGTCATTGGTAGATTTGGTATTTTCCCATCAACGCTATTGTAATATGAGTATATGCTTGAGATTAATTTAAAGCCAAAAAAGAGAAATTGTTTGTTGGTTTTTCCTAGATTGAGTTCAAGGTTAATATTTGCATCATTGTTTTGTTTATGATTGTTTCCTTCAAGTTTGTTTTCTGTAATTAGATTATAGTTTGCAAGTTTTATTATAATAAAATTTAATGCATAATAAAATAACAAACATGTTTTACAATTAAGTCAAATTATAAATTTTAATATTCATGTGAGTGACTCAAATGAACCATAAGCCCACAATTTATGGGTTACTATCTAAGTCCAACTATTCCTTCATTAAATTTTAATGAGTCAAAATTGTAAAGTTAAACAATATTACTCACAATCTCTAAAAACTAGCTTGTTAGAATTTAACCAATTAAAGGTATGAAGTTAATCTATATCACTAACTCAAAGGTAGCTCTAATTTTACTTTGTTGGAACTTAACAAGTGTGATGAGTATTCTTCATTCATAATTGGGTCTACCTTGTTGGGGAACTCAACCAATTCAGGATGTGATGTTAATCTACATCATTGACACTCATCTACCTCCATGTTTACATGTGTAGTAGACCTCCTTTCCGTCCATCCATATGTCGAGGGTTAATATGTTGAGAGATAATGCTTTTGCATATTTCATTTCCAACCATTATTAGTCCCTGCCGAAGGCGTAGAGGGACTATAGCAATCGATAATTCATTGACTTTATATTAGTTTGTCGTTTGACTACAAATTTTTGCATACTTTCTAATGTTCGACCTACATAACTAAAAGCATTATTTTTTATATAATAAAAAAACCCATATATGTCATGATCTAATTGGATGATAGATTTGAGGTCTTATTTCCAGCTTCACTATTCCCAATGAATTATATGTTGCCATATCCAAAGTTTTATCATGTACGATACTTTTTTTATTTGTACTATTCATATTGAAATGTTTAGATATCCAAAGTTATAGTGATCGATAATTCGTTGACTTTATATTAGTTTTTTGTTTGATTACAATTTTTTGCATAATTTTTATTGTTTGAACTACAGAACTAAAAACATTATTTATTTGTTTTATTTGTGCTGTTATTATTACTCCTCTGTATTTGTATTGAAATGTTTGCATGCCGAAGGTTTATATCATTGGCACTTTTTTTAAGTTGCTTGAATAGGCCTGACAACTTAAATGTTTACATGGCGCGAGGTCCTCAAACAAGCCTGACATATTAAATGTTTGCATACCACGAGGCCCTTAGACAACCTAACAACCTTAAATGTTTATTTAAATAGGCTTCTCGGAGTACATTTTTCCTCAAAATGTTCCATACAGTGTTGCAGTGAATTTGGACAATATCGTTGTCTACCGCCAGTTAAATACGCATTGTATGTTTCATACTTCTTCTAGGCTTAGAATGCAATTTCGTCATCGTTGAAGCTACATACATTGTTCACTGGTTCGGTGGTTGCTTCTTCTTCGTTGGTTCGTCGATTGCTGCTTGTTGTTGTTTGGTTCACAATTCGACCTGCGATTCTGCCTTTCATCGTTTCAGAGTAAGTTTCCATGCCATAATTTCATTTTCTATCCCTTCTTTGCTGTTCAATGTTTACAGTTTGCAAGCAAGAATGTTTGCTTATTTCTACTGGCATGCTCGTCATATGTTTCCGGTTCCTTCCGTGCTTCAGCTGCAGTTTGGTAATCGTTGGAGATACATATGTTGTTTACTGGTTTGGGGCTCAAGTTTACGAGTTTGGGGCCCTGGGGTTGTAGTTGGGCCTGTTCGTGCTTTCTCGCTGGTTTGGTGCTTGCTATTTTCTTTTGTTTACTTCGACTTTGCAGGGTTGGGGTCATGCGCCGATAGTTGGAATTGTTTTTTTTTTATTATTATTGTTTTTTAGGCACTTTCCGGTGTTCAGACCCTGCACTCGCGAGTGGACCTGCGGTTGTGTTATTCGCTGTGTCTGGCGAAGTCGAAATCTATTCTGCTTTAAAATTTTGCTAATACTTTAGTGTTGACATGATAGAAAATAGTGGCATAAGAAATAATTGGACAACTACATGTGCAATTGCAATATCCGTTGTTTTTTTGTTAAAATAAAACATGTGCAAACTGCACTTATTAACCATATAGGTGGAATATGCCCATATCATAATACATGTTTTTTATCCTCTACACAGACTAGTGTGACCATGATACAATTTGTCTTGTACTTAAGATATGATATGTACACCAAAGATACTACAAAATTATATTTCCATGTCTGGAAGCATATCTAGATACTTTGCCACAAAAAACCAAAATCGTTTAGCTATGGCCATGCATTTTCTTAATATTTTGTGGCTTGTAATATATTTTGGGCAGGGAAAAACTTTATATATTTACAGACATGGATGGAGAAAATAAAAGGTTCATGTTTCTGCCTATCTTTTATTCTATTCGTTGATTCTCATTTACTGTATGTACATATTGCTTGTTCTCTGGTGCATACCAACTTCCATTCATGTTCATTGTATTTTGTGCGTTCCCACATTCAAACAAACAGAATAGCTGGAGAAAACGACGGAGTCTTGACTGCAATGGTGGAAGAGGAGATACAAAGGTACATGCTTGTACTGTTAATTCATATTCCGTTGTTTTGTATTTCATTTATTGTCTTTATATGTGTTCACCTAGTTTATTGTATGTAGATATTGTGTACCTTCCTACATAATAACTTATCTTCATTACATGTCTTCCTTCATAGTAACTTCCTTCATGTCCATTGTATTGTTCCTGCATTGCTACATTTAAACAAACAAAATGCCTGGAGAGGACGATGGACTCTTTGGCACAAATGTAGACAAGGAGTTACAGAGGTGCATACCTGTACTCTTATTTCATATTCTAGTGTTGAGTATTTCATTTATTGTCTGTGTATTTGTCGTGCTTGTTCTGCTGCTTTGCACCTTTTTTGTTGTATGTATATACTACGTATCTTTTTGCTTATTCTCACGTGAATCGTATTCTGTTTGCTGTTACAATGAAATAAATAGAATTGTATTTCTTTTTTTTACATGTCTTTCTTCATACTAACTTGCCTTCATGTCCATTGTATATTCGACGTTGCTACCTTGGAAGAAATAGATTGGTTGGACAGGGAGATGAATTATTCTATGCAACAACAAAGGGTTCTGTGGTACATTCTTCGACAAGGTATACCAACTATGCTAGTAAATTAAATATACAAAGCGGGTGGGGGCATATAATATTAGACTAGAAAACAATGATTTGACAACAATGGGCCTTAGTGCCCTCCCCATTTCTACTTTTTCCATTTTCTATTATCCCTTTTTCTTTCTAATTTCTTTGCTTAGTTGTTTTTTCTGAAAATGCCTTGGTGCGCGGGTTGGCGGACTCACGGGTTCACATTTATGGTCACGCTTCTACCTTATTTCATACTTACCCACTTTTTCGATTGCGGGTGCTAGGCTGGCGGGTTCAAGATTGCGCCTCTGGATTCTGAGGTTCTGCGATATATAGATTGACTGTTGTGCCCCGCCATCACGCCTTATTTACTATTACAATTTTTTTCAGTCAAAAAATCCGAGGCATACAATTTGACCCTCGGGTCCTCATGTTTCTTGAGTATCCCTTGACACCCTATTTCGTATTCCATCTCCTTCCACCCTGCATGTGACATTAAGAAATATTATGGACAATATACAATGCATATGCTTGTTTAGTCCTTCTGATGTTCATCTACACATGCTTGCATAAAAAAAAGTTGTACTAGTGACATGGCCATGAGCAGTCAATCATCCCAGACATCAACAAACTAACAAGGCCAAAGGTAAAGATGCATACATTCTGTTCCTAGTATGTTTACCAAACAAATATCCTCAACTATTTATTCATCTATGGCATGGTGAATATGCTGATATCATCTACAATACATACTTTGCAGTTCACAAGAAGTATCAACAAGTACAAGTGAGACGCCGAACATAGTGCAGGTTCTGCAGACTAAGAGGTGTGGTTGCAAAACTTTAGCTCCATAGTTCATCCAAGCTGTGCATCTACTTGTAAATTTATGCCAGGAAAAAAAGAAAACAAAAATATAATGCACACTACCATTCACTTTACTTTTCCTGTTAAAAAATTGTCACCGGGTCTAAACTTGTAACACCCAAAATACTATCAATAGAGGGCTTGAACAACCGCCGAACTGGAAAAGTATTCATCGAGGACATAATGGTCGTCTATAGCACCTACTTGGACAAGGCAAACAAAAATAGATCCATTATGCATACTGACATGACAAACAAAGAGGCCATGATGACAGTCACACTGACTATTCCTACACAACTTGTCCGGAAACATGCAAAAAAGATATTGCCAGGTAATGAGATATCCATTACAAATTTTAATATATTTCTCAAAACAATATATGACCGTGGTGATTGTGATCGGATTATTTCGCTCAACAAAATAAGTATTGTGGAAAAAATTCCCGCTATTTGTTCAGAATATCGTTTCGTCCCGGACACAACTATCAGCCAACTTGCACAAAGCAATGACATTTATCCAATCAGAACCATTGGCACAACTATCACACCGGCGATAAAACTTGGCTCGCAACACATTATCCATATAAAATATGGAGAGTCAGACAACGACAAGGCAATGGTACCGTTCTCCATATCTAGTTTTGTCCTTTACTTTCGCATGCCCATGTATCTCGGTTAAGTTACACAAATATTGCACTATTCTATGTTGCAGTTACAATTGTTCGATATCTATTCAAATTTGTTTTCGTCAAGAACAACAATTGCATAAAGGGCAATTTCCACTTATGCTCTTAAAAAATATAACAAAGAAAAGAGATGTTAGAGAAATGATCTTTCGCACAACCCAAGCAACATTTGTAACAGAGTTGCGAGAAGACATAGTACAAGACCTGAAGAAACTAATTAGCTCTACAACTATTGTGCGTATACATCTACAGATTCATCCTCACTTTGCTCATACAAATAGCCTTCACCAAATTTCTGCGGTTTTTATTTTTATTTTTTTATTTTTTGGGGGTGCAGTTGTATATTATATTATTCAATGTATTAATTCCTATGCTCAAGTTTCCAGGTTGAAGGTGTTTTGGTTGCAGCTAATGCATACTTGACCCCCTTTGAGCCTGTATGTGCGAAATGTAACTCTCCTGCTTCTGCTTCAGTTTGATAAGTGATGATACGATTGATTGTCTGTGATTGAATAAAAAATGTCCATACATATATGGACATTGCCTCAATGATGCCATCCGAGCCGTGGGCAACACAACTGTGCATTGTACAATTAGACAACCTTTGTTACAAGACGTGCTTCCTGGGTTAACATAATTGTCATATGAAGCATACCTACAGAAAAAGGAAAGCATTGTCTACATGCTGCGCGACTTTCAGATACATTGCAAATTTACCTTAAATGAGGACAATGCAATATTGCATATTGGCTGAAAAAAAAACAAAAATCATATCAAGTTTTGGAAGGAAAATACAATATCTCATGTGTCTCTGTAATATTTATTCAACACCCAGATGAATGTTTATCAGACTCAAGTACTTGAGAATCTAATTACAAATGCAATCGATGTTGTTATTATGATGTTTTCTTCCATCTCTCAGTGAGAATTTTGCAATGTGTCTCTGTAATATTTCTTCAACACCCAGATGAATGTTCGCCGGACTTGAGTACTTGAGAATCTAATTACAAATGCAATCGATGTTGTTATTTTGATGTTTTCTTGCATATCCCAGTGAGAATTTTACATATTTGTTTCGGTGTGCAAATAAAAAAAAACATGGTCGCTGGCTGTGGCTTTGATGGAGGAGCCTACACGTTTTTTGGGTGCCCAAGTTGGACAATTGTTTTTCAACTATATATCCATGACATGATTTCTGCAAATTGTTTTTGGGTGCCCGAATAAAATAAAAATTTGTCTCCAACTATACATTTACGGTATGGTATCTGCATTTTTTTGATGCCCTAATTGAAAAAAAAAGGACTCAGCATGGATTGAAACATCAACTTGAGATTTTCAGATCTCGCTATAGAGATTGCACGCACATAAGATTGTTCGGTCCAGAAATGGGAAGTATGACAAAAAACCCCATAAAAAGTATCCAACTGTAAATAGCTCGGGTTCGTCCTTTGAACCGTCGAAATAACTTGCTCATCTGGGCAAAATCATCAGAAATTTCCAATAATATTGGAAATTTGGCATTGTTAAAAATACTAGTGATAGACCATGGCGCTATCAGAAGAAAATGTCCATAGTGATATTTGTTAATGGTAAAATAGTAATCGACAACTTTCTTATTCCCCATTTTGAGATCTGGTTATAGCTAGCGTGTAGTGGCGAAGCTCCGCTGGTTTTGTGCTGTCTTCTGTTTGGCATACTTTTGTTCATATCCCATGGCCCTGGTTATTTTCTTGTGGGAACATATACCTGATGTAAGAGAAAACAAATGCCACGACGTGTTTTCTTTATATATCAAATTGTTTGATGCAAAGGTCGATGCGTGCTGCTCTATGGAACCTTGTGGGATCTTGCTTGCGCCCTGTTTGGTGTTTACTTGGTTCTTGGCTGTATGCTTCGTTATGGAAAATTAATAATACATTCAGGATATTCGCAGATTTTCTATGATCTTAAATACTATAGAGGACATGCTTTGCCCTTTAATATAAGCTCTGTGACACAAATGTAGTATGTGGCTCGTTTTAGCACTTTTCCTTGATCGATGAATTTGGTAAAATTAATCTCCTGGAATAATTTGAAATAAAATAATATATACTGTGCGAAGTCCAATGGAGCTATCATATCAACAAGAGGCCATTAAAATTCAAATTCGTCGTTGTTATACTTGCAGTGAAGCTGACAGTACAATAACTTTACTTAGACATCCCAAAATTGATTTTCTTGTAGCTTTTCGAGGCTTCTCTTATACAAGCAGATCCTAGAAACTATAAGCATGGCTCGCTGTATCTATTCCTTGATTGAAGAACCTGTTCACATGTTTAATGCACTTCATAGTTTCTATTAAAACCATCAATGGGGCTTTCTTAAACCGATTCCCGCTTCTGAAAATTGTTATCCCCTTTCTTTTTTCCATGTGCTTTCCGTTTTTGGTTACTTACTCGTTTTTCGAAAAATGTCTAGGTGCGGAAGTTGGCGGATTCACATCTTCAGATTTCTACTTACTTTTATATCACCAACCTGATTGACCACTTCCCAGTTTCATATTGAACAAACTTTTTGGATCGCGGGTTCCCGGATAGGTGGGTTCAACATTGCGTTTCCATTGTTGCGCCGCCTGCAAACAACACTCAGACTTCCACGATCTACAAATTAGCAAACAAATTCCCCTTTATCTCGTTTTTAGTAGTTTTCCTTGATCGATGAACCTAACAAAATTAATATCCTGGAATAATTTGAAATAAAAGAATATATACTATGCGAAGTCCATTGGAACTATCATATCAATGAGAGGACATTAAAATTCAAATTCTTCGTTGTTAATACTTGTAGTGAAGCTGACAGTACAATAACTTTACTTACACCCCAAAATTGATTTCCTTGTAGCTTTTCGATGCTTCTCTTATACAAACAGATCCTCAAAACTATAAGTATGGCTCGCTGTATCTATTCCTTGATTGAATAACTTGTTCACATGTTTAATTCACTTCATAGTTACTGTTAAGACCATCAATGGGGCTTTCTTACACCAATTCCCGCTTCCGAAAATTGCCATCTCCTTTTTTTTTTCCCATCTGCTTTCCATTTCTGGTTACTTACTCGTTTTTTCGAAAAATTTAAATTCGTCGTTGTTAATACTTGCGATGAAGCTGATAGTACAATAACTTTACTTACACATTCCAAAATTGATTTCGTTGTAGCTTTTCGACGCTTCTCTTATACAAACAGATCCTGAAAACTATAAATATGACTCGCTGTATCTATTCCTTGATTGGAGAACCTGTTCATATGTTTAATGCATTTCATAGTTACTGTTAAGACCATCAACGGGGCTTTCTTACACCAATTCCCGCTTCCGAAAATTTCCATCCCCCTTTTTTTTCCATCTTCTTTCCATTTCTGGTTACTTGTTTTTCCAAAAAATGTCTAGGTGCGGGAGTTGGCAGATTCACGTCTTCAGATTCCACTTACTTTTATATCACCAGCCCGATCAACCGCTTCCTCGTTTCATATTGTACAATTTTTTTGGATCGCTGGTTCCCTAATAGGTAGGTTACCGAATAGGCGGGTTCAACATTGCGTTTCCATTGTTCTGTGTTTTGCAAACAACACTCGGACTTCCACGATCTACAAATTAGCAAACAAATTCCCCTTTATCTCGTTTTTTAGCACTTTTCCTTGATTGATAAACTTAGAAAAATTAATTCCCTCGAATAATTTGAAATAAAAGAATATATACTATGTGGAGTCTAATGGAACAATCATATGAACGAGAGGACATTAAAATTCAAATTCGTCATTGTTATACTTGCGGTGAAGCTAACAGTACAAAAACTTTACTTAAACATCACAAAATTGATTTTCTTGTAAATTTTTTACTCTTCTCTTATACAAATAGATCCTAGAAACTATAAACATCCCTCGTTGTATCTATTCCTTGATTGAAGAACCTGTTAACATGTTTAATGCACTTCATAGTTACTGTTAAGACCATCAATGAGACTTTCTTACAACAATTCCTGCTTCTAAAAATTGCCATCCGCTTTCTTTTTTCCCTTTACTTTCCCTTTTTGGTTACTTATTCATTTTTCGAAAAATGTCTGGGTGCGGGAGTTGGTGGATTCACGTCTTCATATTTACATTGTTACTTTTATATCACCAGCCCGACTGACCGCTTCCCCGTTTCATATTGAACAAACTTTTTGAATCACGGGTTCCCAGATAGGCGGGTTCAACATTGTGTTTCCAATGATCCGTCGCCTGCAAAAAACACCCAGACTTCCATGATTTACAAATTAGCAAACAAATTCCCCTTCATCTCGTTTGCTTTTTCTTTCTGCTTACTTGGTCCTTTTTCCGAATGTCTCATGCTTTTATATACAACACTCGAAGTTATGAAATATACAAATTGCTTGCTCAACATTGCACTTCCACTGTTCCCCTACATACAAACAACACCCGAAATTCCGCGATATACAAATTGCTGGCCAAAATTTGTCACTGTGACATACAATTTCATGATCTGCCCCTAACGTCTTCTGGGTATATCTTGTGACCTTTTTTTTTGTAACCCACCCGACCGCTTTCCATACTTGGTAATTTCTTAGGATCTGTTTCACGGGTTGGCGGGTGGACAAAATGTACAATGCTTGGTCGCTCTTCGCCATCCCCGCTACCTTCGTGCTTATTTCTAGATATGCAATTATTAAGTTTTAATGCTAGTAGTTCATCGTGCAGGAACTGTTAATATTGTCATTAATGTCTGGAAGGCCGGAGAAGATTTGTCATTAATACAAATTAAACCAAGATTTGCAGAGAAGAGTGTTATCCTTTCCAAGTATTCATTTCAAACATGATGCAATCTCTTTCGTGCGTCGGTCGGTTGGTGCCTTTAAGAAATATCTAATTCTTAATTGCTCTTCGTTGTCACCGCCACCTTCACACTTTTTTCTAAATATGCAATTAGTAAGATTTAATGGTAACAACTCATTATGCACGCACCATGGAGATTGTCATTGATCAACAAAAGGATCGAGGAGATCTTCCATTGATACACATTAAACCAAGATTTGCGGAGGGTTATATTATCCCTCCCCAATTTTCATTTCAAACATCATTTGGAGCAAACAGAAATTCTCGTTAACTTATGGCAGTAGTTCTGTCCAGATATAGTAAACACCTTTGGGCATGATGGCCAGAGGTTCCAGTATTCCAGGGCATATTCTTACTACTCATCTCCCTCCGCCTAGGAGAAAAAAAAGAGATGGTCCCTTGGTACACCGAGAGATATATTTCAAGCCAAAGAATTCCAAGGCAACCCTACTTGCTCAGACAACCTGCCCAGTTGCATTGATGGCTGATGTAGAGGTTGATGCGATGAATTCCGAGCCGGAAGAAGATGATCTGATGGACGATGATACAACAATGGATGATGGCAATGTAGACATTGTTCCCACTCCTGCACCCAAATTGAAATCAACCATAACGGGTGGTACTTCCCGGCTCAACGATGGCGGTCCTGAAGGAGTTTTAGAAAAGAAACCGATGCTGAACGCAATAGCCGCTTTGTAGCTCGAAAGTAGGAATTCCAGAGGTCCAAATTAGTCCGTTCTGGGTGGAAGTATTTCACTGTAAGGAAATTATTTGTTGATGCTCCCAGAGATATATTTCAAGCCAAAAAACTATTCAATTGCAGGAACACTGTCATGTTCTCTGGATATACAATCAACATCTTAGGGAATGAGGACCAGAACTCCCATTGGTGCAAGGCATATTCCTACTAGTCATCTCATTCCACCCAGAATGGACTAATTTGGGCCTCTGGAATTGCACGTGCAACCTGTGTCCCTGAAGTTTTTGATTGTGGAGAGGCGGTTTCTTGGTGTGTCCTAAAATTCAGTCAAGGGTTATTCCATTTTCCCTGCAAAATATTTCGTTTTCTTCCTCACGGGAAGCTTATGAGAACAATCAATTTTACCACAGGATGATCCATCGAGGAGAAGACTGCAAGGATTTTCTAGAAAGAAAGGCATGGTAATAAGTTTTGTATGGATCTTGAAGAGCATCTCGACAGCTCCTGCATGTTGCAGATCCTATGCCTGTGTTTATGGCAGATATGTTCAATATTTTGGTCCAAAGAACTCGGTCCAATTTTTAAGGATAGATATACAATGTTCATTGTTCTTTTTGTTTAATGGATTTACTATTAAAAAATTTGTCTTGGAGTCTTGGTGGCTGCTTCTTTTCTAGATTTAACACCTCTTCTCATTGGCATGGTTCGGTAGTCTCGTAGTTCTTCGATATTGTATTTTATTAGGTAATTTGTTCTAAAATGGAGCATCTAACAATTATATGACAATGCACTGTGTTGATCCATCAGGCTTTTATGCAAAAAAAAAAAGAATTTTAGATAGTTTCAAACCAACGTTCAATTCTATTCATAATACAGATAGAACATAGCAATACCAAATCACAATGTTGCAGCAAGATCATCATTCTTGTTTTTAGACATGAAATTATTAAGCTTTAATGCTAACAACCCATAATGAAAGAAGTTTAATACTTAAGTTAATATGTTACAGTCATGGAAGAATGTATCGAGAACACACTTACTCCCACAAGTTGCAATAAAATCAAATCTTCAACAAAGCATTTGCTGACAATTACTATAAAATGATGGTTTTGCAAAAAAGGAGCTTGTTTGAAACCAATTCGCGCTTCTGAAAATTGCCCTTTCTCTTTCTGGTTACTTAGTCGTTTTTCCTAAAATGTCTTGCTGCGTGGGTTGGCGGATTCACGCGTTTCGACCGAGTGCTTCCCCTTTGTCTAAATTTCACTTTCTATTGTTCTGTGACCTGCAAACAACACTCCAGCTTCTGCGATATGCAGATTTACTTATGGACTCCCACATCATCCCCTCTTCCGTGTTACACATTTTTCACCGAAATGTTCTGATATATACAATTTGACAGTCGGGGCCTTACGGCTCCTCGGGAACCCGTCACCCTATTTTGAAGCCCGTCTGACCGCTTTCCACACTTGACCATTCCTTGACATCTCTTTGGCGGATCGTCGAGTTCACGGGTTCAAGAAATTTCAAATTTCTAGTTGCTGTTTCCTGTGCCCACTACCTTCCGATTTCTTTCCAAGTATATGCAATATGTATACAACTTCTCCAACAACATACAAAAAAGATATTGTCAGGAAATGAAATATCTATTATAGATTTGAATATATTGGACCTTCTTTTCCCTCTTCTATACTTGACCAAATTGCTGTTTCTTTTTCCCCTCTACTCTCTCTTTCTTGTTACTTAGTTGTTTTTCTGAAAATGCGACTCCGACCAACCACTATCCATTCGATGCCTAGGCACTTTTCAGATCCTGAATTCCCGGGTAGGCGTGCTCTATATTGCACTTCCATTATTCCGTGGCCTGCAAACAACACTTGGACCTCCGCGATATACAAATTTGTTGCCACACTCCCACAACATACTCTCTTCCGTGATACACAGTTTGCACACGAAAGTTTCGAGACCTGCAATTTGACCTTCGGGTCCTCACGTCTCTTGGGGAGATATTGTCACCCCGTTTTGAAGCCCCTATGTCCCCTTTCCATATTTCTCCATTTCTTGGAATCTCTTTTGCGCCTCCAATTCCATACTTACCCAAATTTTTTCGCTTGCGGATTCCCGGACATGCGGACTGCACTTCGAGTGTTCCTTGACCTGCAAACAGTACCCCCGGCTTCCAAGATATACAAATTGACTTTTAGACTCCTACATCATCCCTCTTCCGTGTTACATAGTATGCACTCAAAAGTTCTGATCAATACAATTTGACTGTCGGGCCCTCATGTCTCCTCCAGGACCCTTGTCATCCTATTTTGATGCCCGTCCGACTGCTTTCCATGACCATTTCTTGCAATCTCTTTCGTGGATCGTCGAGTTGGCGGGTTCAGACAATTTCCAATTCCTAGTCGCTGTTTTCTGTGCCCGCCACCTTCACACTTCTTTCCAAGTATATGCAATAAGTATATAACTTCTCCAGAAACATGCCAAAAATATTTTTCCAGGAAATGGAATATCTATTACAGATGTGAATATATTAGCCCTTATTTTTTGTCTTCTATACTTAACCAAATTCCCGTTTATCTTTTCATTGTACTTTATCTTTATCGTTACTTAGTTGTTTTTCCAAAAATGTCTAGCTATGTAGGTTGGCAAACTTGCGAGTTCACGACTCCTACATCAACCCCTCTTCCGTGTCACACAATATGCACTCAAAAGTTCTGATCAATACAATTTGACCATCGGACCCTCATGTCTCATCGGGAACCCTTGCCAACCTATCTTGGAGCCTGTCTTCCAGATTCCTACATCAGCCCCTCTTCCGTGTTACACAATATGCACTCAAAAGTTTCGATCAATACAATTTGACCATCGGGGCCTCATGTTTCCTCGGGAACCCTTGTTAACCTATTTTGAAACTCGTCCGACTGCTTTCCATGACCATTTCTTGCAATCTCTTTCACGGATCGTAGACAATTTCCAATTCCCAGTCGCTGTTTTCTGTGCCCGCCACCTTCGCACTTCTTTCCAAGTATATGCAATAAGTATATAACTTCTCCAGAAACACACAGAAAATATATTTCCAGGAAATGGGTTATCTATTACAGATGTGAATATATTAGCCCTTCTTTTCCATCTTCTATACTTAACCAAATATCCATTTCTCTTTTCCCTGAACTTTATCTTTCTCGTCACTTATTCATTCTTTCGAAAATGTCTAGTTGTGCGGGTAGGCAGACTTGTGGGTTCACGTTTGCACTCGTGCTTTTATATTGCAACATCGACCGATCGCTTCCCCATTCCATACGCAATCACTTCTCCGACCGCGAATTCCTGGTTGGCGGGCTCTAGATTGCACTTCTATTGTTCCATGTTCCTGACTTCCATGATAAACAAATTTACAACCAGACTCACATCATACTGTCTTCAGTATTACAATCTACCTGTCATGCCCTCTTCCGTGGTACACATTTTGCATTGAAAACTTTTGAGACATACAATTTGAACGTCGGGTCCTCATGTCTCCTGTGGAACTATTGTCACCCCATTTTGAAGCCCGTCCATTCACTTTCCATACTTCACCATTTATTTGAATTTCTTTTGCGGATCGTCGGGTTAGCGGGTTCAAGAAATATTCAATTCCTAATCGCTATTTCCTGTGCCCGCGCCCTTTTTCAATTATCAATTAACAATTATATATAATATCTTATTTCTAAGTATGCGATTAGAAAATGTTAATGCTAAACCAGGATTTGAGGAGATCTCCCATTAATACACATAAAACCAAAATTTCTGGATGGTTATATTATCCCTTCTGAGTGTTAATTTCAAACATCATGGAATTTCATTTGCGCGTCGTCGGGTTCGTTTGTTCACAAAATATTCAATCCTCAATTTTGAAAACGAGTCTGACCGACCGTTTCCCTATTCCATACTTAGCCACTTTCCAGGAATTCTACAAATATACAAACCGATCGCTGAACTGCCCCATCATGCTTTCTTCCGTTTTACACATTTTGCAGTAAAAAATTCCAATACATAAAATTTGACCATCGAACATTCGCCTCTCCTAAGTATCCCCGTAACCCTATTTTGAATCCCGTCCGACTGCTTTTCAGACCTTGCCATTCGTTCCTTGCTCTTCCCCGTCTCCGTGACCTTCGCACTTGTCTATAATAAAAAAATGTATATATATATATATATATATATATCTTGTTTCTAAATATGCAATTAGTGACAGTTAATTCTAACAAATCATCGTGCAGGAACCATATAGATTGTCATTGATGGGCGAAAGGTTCGAGGAGATCTCCTATTAATACGCATTAAACCAATATTTGCATAGGCTTATATTATCCCTTCCGAGTGTTGATTTCAAAATCATGAAATGTCGTTCGCACATCGTCGGCTTGGCATGTT
Organism: Picea glauca; assembly: GCA_000966675.3. Taxonomy (NCBI): domain Eukaryota; kingdom Viridiplantae; phylum Streptophyta; class Pinopsida; order Pinales; family Pinaceae; genus Picea; species Picea glauca. Next base: position 30,788 of record JZKD02S2313397.1, read on the forward strand.
CACGAAACCTCCAATCCTTAATTTCTCTTCACTGTATCTGCCACCTTCACACTTCTAAATATGCAATAAGTAAGCTTTATTGCTAACAATTCATCATGCATCACCCATACAGATTGTCATTAATCAATGAAAGGCTCGAGGAGCTTTCCCATTCATAAGCATTTAACCAACATTTTGCGGAGAGTTATATTATCGCCTCCAACTGTTCATTTCAACCATCGTTTGGAGCAAACGAATGTTCTCATAAACCTATGGCATCGACTCGACAACAGTTCTGTGGAGACACAATGAACATCTTTGGGCACGAGAACCAGAAATTCCAGTGGTCCAGGGCATATTCTTATTACTCATCCCCTGTCGCCCAAAACAAAGTAATTTGGACCTCTGGGATTGCTCATGCAGGCTGTGTCCCTGAAGTTTTTGACTGTAAGGAGCTGGTCTCTTGGTGCGTCGATAAATTTATTTTAGACAAAAGAATTATTCCACTGCGAGACTGCTCTTTTGTTTCTTTGTCACCTCAGGTCTTCCGCCAGATGTTAATATTGCCGGAGCCAACATTGACGTTCAAAGGAGAAGATTCCAAGCAGTTCCTAACAAAGCATAATAACGGGTTGGACCTCTTTCCTGATTTCTTGGAAGACCTGATGGTAGTTCCCGGAGATATCACAAGCTTGCAGGTTAATTCATTTAGAAATCCATTCCGTGAAATTGCCTGGTTGTTTACAAGAATAACGGGACAGGAGTCCACAACAACTATTTCCCTAGTGGCTCTTTATATTTTGTATTTCATAGTCAAGGAACAAGCCATTTTTGATTGGGGCAAGCTAATTTCCCATGAAATCTGTTCCCAATTGTCAAGCTTCAAAAAGGAGAAGAAATTTTATATGTCATCCTACTTAGTTTTTGCGATAGCACATTGCTGTCAGTTTCCAGAACTGTCTATTTCCAAGAAGGTCAACTGGGAATTCGACCCAGTAACGTTCTGGTACCAGGCCTTGTGGAAGCACAAGGCCTCCCACTGTTTTTATGAGGTTTTTAATGGATTCATTTTTGTTTTCAAAGTTTTGTTGTTAGGAGAAGATGCTCCCCACATATCTGAACATGCAACCAGTTTTTTGGACAGGAAGGGGGCACTTGAACATTTGGATAATTACACTGTGATAAGGATTTTTGGCTCTAGGGAGAAACTTGCTCTCCGTCCATGTCACATTACAGACATAATGTTTGTTACATAAGTGGCAAGGAAATACAACTATTGGTTGCATCTATTCCAAGAGAAGAGAAAAAAACAGTTCGTTCCTCTGCCTTGGAAAGTTGGGGAATTCGTGTTGAGGAACATCAACAAAATTGACGAATTCACAGCCCATTCTAGCAACTTGAACCTAAGATATGCTGAAAGCCTAAGAGGGTTCGACCCCAATAATTTTTTTTTACAAAATTTACAAACACTTGGCTTCGACAATTGTTTTTTCAAAAAACACCTAACCGAAAATAGAGACACTGGCGAGAACGCTCCTGCTTTTGATGCCCACGACCTAGACACACTACAAAGCACCACTAAATTGTACCAAAAATAGGGACACTCCCAAAAGTACGACATCCCGGAGCATCGCTCCAACGGCCCACCACAACAACAAAGCAACTCATATTTCTTCAAATGGAGGAGGAGATAACGACCCTCCTCACTCTAAAATTGATAGTTCTCACAAGCTTCGAGTAGATAAGAAGAGAAAACAAATTGTTAAGATTTTAAGTGTAGTTACACAAAAGTAAATTTTTTTAATATTAAAATAAATTTTTAATATAAATGTATTACATGTTTTTTTTTTTTTNTATCATTATTGACATTACATGTTTTTATGATATTTTCTTATGCTATTTTTCAAGGTTATGTAACATCTTTTAACAACATATTTAAAAAATATTTCATAAACACATACATATACATTTTATATAACATGATGTATATGTATAAACCAACACCAATAAAAACATTTCTCATATTTAGTGACAATTTAAATATTATATATTTAAACACAAGTAAATTATTAGAAGCATGAAACTTCTTAAAATGAAAGTGTCCATAATCCCCTTTAAGTTCAATTCAACGTGTATTGCTAAGTATTAAGCAAACATTAAAATCTATTAAACATTTACATATACAAATACAACTACTAAATGTAGAATATAAAACTTCCTAAAACAAAACAGTCGAAGTACTAAAAGAGCATTAAAATTTATCTTATACTCTCCATTAACCTAAATTTTTTAGTGTTCCGATCATTTAAAAAAAA
>JZKD02S2313408.1:8117-19517 GCA_000966675.3 Picea glauca
ATCATCCACTCTTGTGCTGGTCAAAACAACCCTTGGTTTCCTGACCACCAAGAATTGTGGATCTTCCTTCTTCTTTACTTTTGCCAGAAGTTCCTTCCCACTCATGAGAAGTATCTCGTTGTTCAATTACGGTTTCACCTCCTTATCTTTTATCGGAAGTAACATATGTGTTCTCCCATTCCTCTCTAAACTGTACATATTCATCTTCCCATCATGAATTACATTCCTGTCATATTGCCATGGTCTGCCTAGCAATAAATGACATACATCCATAGGAATAACATCATAGAGAATTTTATCATTATATCCTCCTATCTTGATGTCCACTAAGCACTATTTAGTGACACTCACCTGATGTCCCTTCTGTAGCCATGAGACTTTATATGGACTCGGGTGATCAGTTGTTTCCAGCTCTAATTTTTCCACCATCTCGGTCGAAACGAGATTTTCGGTGCTTCCGCTATCCACAATAACCTTGCATTTCCTGTCTTTGGTCTTGCATGCAGTTCTGAACAGTCTGCTTCTCTGAGCTGTGTCCTCCACCTCCTTCTCGGGTGTTATGAGAACTTTTTGCATCATCAAAGACCTTCCATCTTCTGCGTCCTCTTCTTCAACAGCTCACCTTTGTGCCTCAGCGATGTGAGCTTCTCCTTTATCTGTCTTCTTGTCTGGACAGTCAACTAACTTATGTCCATTTTTCCCACATGTGTAACATGTGATGATTCCTCCTCTGCCTCTTTCTCTACCTCTGGTACGAGGAAAAGTATTAACATCAACGTATCCTCCACTCTGTTTTGCCTGCTGCATTCATTGTTCAGCATGCTGGCCTCGCTGAGAACTTCCACCTCTTTCCATTCGGGTCTGAGGCTTCTTCCAGTCATCTTTGGATTTCTGAAACCTGTCTTGGGGAATTGATTTTCCTCTCGGCTAGCTCTTTCCTTGCCCTCGCTGTGTTGGCTTACGATTTAGTTTCTCTTCTGCCTTCAATGCCATCTGATACGCATCCTCAACCGTTCTGATGGTTGTCATGCTCATCTCATCCTAGATATCATATCTTAAGCCATTCATATACCTGGCAACTTTTTCATCATCGCTCTCCTGATGACCTGCTCTGATATTGAGCTTGTAAAATTCTTTGGCGTATTCCTTCACCGTCATCAACTTTTGTCTCAGGTTCTGCATTCACCTGAATAGTGTGATTTGATAATCCCTTGGGATGAACTTTGCCTTCATTTTTGCAATCATTCGATCCCAGCTTTTAATTTTCTATTTGCCTTTGGAAATTCTATCTGCCTGAAGCTCGTCCCACCATAATGTTGCATGTCCTTTCATTTTGGTAACAACATGCCTAATCTTCTTATCTTCTTCGATGTCTTCATAATAGAAGTAAGTATCAAGAGCTCGAATCCAATCCAGAAGCTCTTCTGCATCCAAACTCCCTTCATAAGCTGGAATGTCCATTTTCATCTTTGAACTCATCCAAGCGATAGCCTTAATTAACCGCTCATTTGCTGCATCCTCGGCTGCAACTTCTCCTTGTTGTTCAGCTTCAACTTCACCCTCAGAGTCGCTTAAGTCTCCAACATTAGCTGTGCGTCTCTGTGCTGCTTCCATGTCTTCCAATATCGCTCTGATATCGCATATCTGTCTCTCCATCTTTGGATTCCCTGTCGGCCTACCTCTTCTTCGCACATACCTATCCTCCGTATCAGGTGATTGCCTTTATCTTCTAGGCGGCATGGTGAAATTTTTCTTTCTCCTCTGCTACAGAAAACAAAGAGAATTCCTTGCTCTAATACCACTCTAATGAAAACGGCACCTGACACACGTACGCGATCACCAGGACCTTCTTCTTCACGGGCCCGAAGAGCTAAAATACTCTTCTTATCCCTTATCGGGACCCCTTCAATACCCACATAACTCTCTCCCTACGATCTCCCCTTTGTCTTATCGGGAAATCGGGTTTCGCATTATCGCGAAACTCGTCGGAACGTTCCTCATGCTACACAAACCCCGAAACCTGATGGGTCTCAATGTCGATGCTTCTTTGTTCCTGTCGGGGATTTCCCTATTGGGAAATCAACATATGTGATGTCGCGTTTCACTGGCACCACGAATCTCTGAACCCTGATTCGCGATGGCACCTGTCTCTCTCTCCCAAGCTCCTTTAGGTTAGCCCCTTCCGCATATGACCTGTCATTCCACGAGACCATGACCTGCTCCCCGTCAGAGTTTCAAACTTCACAGTTTTGATATGCGTAGAACCTACACTTCCAGAAACTCTGAGATGCCAAACCCCAATACACGTGCGGTCTCTCTCCTCCACATCACCGCTCCTTTCTCCACTTATCGGGGATCGCAAAATCACGATTTATATTTCAGCAATTCCTTTGTGAGAAAGAACCCTAAATTTCCAAACCCGACTCTTCGGGATCTCCCGCCACATGTCCTTGCTGCGATCAATGGTTCCGACCCTCTCAGGAAATCGTGGATTGCAATTTCAATATGCTCGATCCTCTTGTCTATGGAAATCCTGATAACCTTGATGTCCCGATGACTCCTCGGTTTCTTCCTCTAATCTGGGGACTTAACCCCTACGCAACTTTCCAGAGATCTGATGGCTGACAGGATTTCGCTGATTTCTCCTGGGAGCCTTGACCGTTGATTCTTCCCCTTTGAGGATTTGTTGAGAAACTACAGGTTCTTTCTCAAAACTTATTCTCCAAATCCTGTATTTGTAATTCCTTCTCAAGCCTTCCTGGACCCAAAACCTCCTGGATATCTTTCAACCATACTATGAAGGAACTATCCCTCTTGAGCTTGCGAGCACTACTTGCGCTCAACATTCAACGCTTTCTAAGTGTTGAATCTTTCAAAATCTGTGCACTCCCTACAGCAGTAGTCGTCTAACTCCTTTACTCAGACTAACAGCTGAGACTTCTTCTTATCCAGCCTGCACGCTCCTTGCAGGACCTCAATAACCCAAATCAACTCCTGGGCAAATAAAATCAAAAGGTTCAGCTACTAAGCCTTCATCAACGCACTCCTTGTGGATGAATTCGACGGCACACCTTGTAGGAATATCCCAGATTAGATAGAGAAACAATTAAAACTTATCCTCTTCCCTTTCAGACTTCAGCTAAAACCTAAAATCACATGCACAACATATACAAAGCAAATGCATCACCAGAAAACAAACATTCATGAGCACCTAAACGACATACATAGAGAAACAACAGCAGCCATGAATTTGAATCAGAATTCCATTCTATTAATTCAACATCTGTACATGGGTGTTCTCCACAAGTTCTCTGCTTGCTCTTCTCTTCTGAATGCTTGATTCTGAATAATGTTACAATGATACAACGAGGGTGTCTATATCCGTTTTCCCTCTCAGACTCTAAGACTATCTAATATGGAAATAAAATCCTATCTACTTGCATTAAACCTATTAAATGCCTCCTATCTATTTCATAAAAGAGCGTATGGCTCGAGGTCTGATACAACATACAAAAGGCACTCCTTCATAAAGGATCATTTAAGACTTGCGCTACAATCCCAAAGCATTTTTCAAAATTTGGGTTTGTTTCTCCAACTGATCTTTCGCTTGATGTGCTAGATCGCTTGTTGAGCTGGCGATGCTCCTGCATCAATATTCCACTAGATGGTTCTTCCATTTGACCAGATAATTGAAGTATTGCTTGTGTCTAGTCTTTTTTCTCACTCTCTTGTCAAGTATACACTCCATCTATGGCTTCCCTGCAATCGGCATCTGCTTCTGCCACTAGATTTCTAGCTATTCATCACTTCCAGCTCCATCTGCTTCCTTAGCCTTATAGGGATATAATTATGAGACATTGAATATTGGAGATATTCCAATGCCATCCGACAACTCAATTTCATAAACATTTTCCCCCAGTTTCTTTAGGACTCCGCATGGCCCAATTTTCTTCATTTTCAAATTGTTGTATGTTCCCCTTGGGAACCTTTCCTTCCTTAGATGTGCCAGAACTAGATCACCAACTTCGAACTGAAGTTGTCTCTGATGCTGATCCGCTCTGCGCTTATATTCCTGGTTCGATTTCAGCAATCGCTGCTTCACCTTGCTGTGAAGTTCTTCCATCGCCTCTGCGAATTCTTCAGCGCTTGCACTGTTAGTCATTATCTTCTCTGAGTCCCTCATTTTAGATACGCCTCTTGGATGCCTGCCATATACAATCTCAAATGGAAATTTTCCTGTGCTCCTGTTCACTGAGTCATTGTATGCAAACTCTTCCTGTGGCAACACATTGTCCCTACTGCTGTGGTGCTCTATCACCAAGCTTCTGAGTAAGTCTCCCAGACTTCTATTTACCACCTCTGTTTGTCCATCCATCTAAGGATGATAGGAAGAACTAAACATCAATTTAGTTCCCATCTTCTTCCAGAGTGTCCTCCAGAAATGTCCAATGAATTTCGTATCCCTGTCCGATACTATGCTTCTGGGTAAACCATGAAGTCTAACGATCTCCTTCAAGAAAAAATTCGCGATATGAGTCGCATCGCTAGTCTTCTAGCATGGAATAAAATGTGTCATTTTAGAAAACCTATCAACCACCACAAAGATCGAATCATGTCCTCTTTGTGTCCTTGGTAATCCTAGTACAAAATCCATGCTGATTTCATCCCACGGCCTCTCGGGTATGGGTAATGATTGATAGAATCCCGCATTCCGCTTCCTACCCTTCGAATGCTGGAAAATTCTACATCTGTCAACAAACTTCTTGACTTCCGACTGCATTCCTGGACAAAAGTATGCTTCGCTCAGCTTTGCAAATGTCTTGTTGTGGCCAAAATGTCTTGCTAAGCCTCCACTGTGCTTCTCTTTTAGCAGATTCTCCCTCATGGAGCAATTTAGAATACATAACTGGTTGCCTCTGAACAACAGTCCATTTTGGATCATGTAATCCATCCATGGGCTTCTGTCTCTGAGAACTAGATTCTTAGTTGCTTCATATGCCTCTTCAAAATCTTCATCACTTGCATACATGTCCTTAAGATTTTCAAAACCCAATGTTTTGACTCGGAATTCCTACAGCAACAAACACTTCCTGCTCAAAGCATCAGCCACTTTGTTAGCAGTACCTGAAATGTGTTTAATTAAAAATGTAAAATTATGCATATATTCTACCCATTTAGCATGTTTATCATTCAACTTCTCCTGTTGAGTCACAAACTGCAATGCGTCATTATCACTGTACAGAACAAATTCTTTTGGGATCATGTAATGCCTCCACTTCTTCAACGTCTGTATGATAGCATAAATTTTTTATCATATGTGGAGTACTTTACTTTTTCCTCATCTAGCTTCTCACTAAAGTATGCAATTGGTCTATCCTCCTGGCTCAAGACCACTCCTATGGAAAAGCCACTTGCATCAAATTTCACCTGGAACACTTTTGTAAAATCCGACAACACCAAAACCGATTGTTATGTTATCTTCCGCTTCAACAGATTGAAGCTCTTCTCTGCCTCTTCAATCCAATGAAAAGATTTATGTATTTTCTTGACATTATCCATCATTGCTGCACTAATTCCACTGAAATTCCTGATCAATTTTCGGTAGAAAATAGCCAGTCCATGAAAACATCTCACCTCAAAAATGTTTCTCGGTCATGGCCAATTTTAAATTACCTCCACTTTACTTGGATCCATCTTCAATTCATTTTCCGATATGACAAACCCCAAGTAAATGATTTCTGTCTTCATAAATGAATATTTCCTCATGTTGATCAACAACTTCTCTTGTTGTAGCTTCTTCATTACTGCAGCTAAGTTCTTTAGATGTTCTTCTTTTGTTTTGCTGAAAATCAATATGTCATCTAGATAAACAATGGCAAACTTACCAATGAATTTCTTCAACACTTCATTCATCAACCTCATGAAGGTACTTGGTGCATTCGTCAAGCCAAATGGCATGACTAGCCATTCATACAACCCTTTGTTGGTTTTCAAAGTTGTCTTCCACTCATCGCCTTCTCTCATGCGAATCTGATGGTATCCGCTTTTCAAATCAACCTTTGAAAAAAATTTGGCTCCACTTAAACAATCCATCAAATCATCCATCCGTGGTAATGGAAACCTATACCTCATGGTTATCTTGTTAATGGCTCTGGAATCAGTGCACATTCTCCAACCTCCATCTTTCTTTGGACTCAACACCATTGGAATGACACACAGACTTAAACTTTCCCTGATCAGTCCTTTGTCCAATATTTCCTGCACCTGTCTTTTGACCTCTTCATTTTCCTGCGGCGTCAACCTGTACGTAGCTTTATTTGGTAAACTAGCTACTAGTATGAGGTCTATGTGATGACTCACACTCCTTACCAATGGCAACGAATRAGGTAATTCRTCTACCACTATGTCAGCGAACTCTTCCAGCAGTTCCTAAATTTCTTCCRRCAAGTCATCCACTCTTGTGCTGGTCAAAACAACTTTTGGTTTCCTGACCACAAAGAATTGTGGATCTTCCTTCTTCTTTACTTCTGCCAGAAGTTCCTTCCCACTCATGAGAAKTACAGTATTCCTCGGTCCTGGTTTTAYTTCTTTGTCTTTAATTGGAAGTAGCATATGTGTTCTTCCATTCTTCTCGAAAGTATACRTATTCATCTTCCCATCATGAACTACATTCTTGTCATATTGCCATGGTCTGCCTAGCAATAAATGACATACATCCATAGGAATAACATCACAGAGAATTTTATCATTGTATCCTCCTATATTGATGTCAACTAAGAACTATTTGGTGACACTTACCTGATGTCCCTTCTGTAGCCATGAGACTTTATATGGACTCGGGTGATCAGTTGTCTCCAATACTAGTTTCTCCACCATCTCGGTTGAAATGAGATTGTCTATGCTTCTGCTATCCATGATAACTTTACACACCCTGTCTTTGGTCTTACGTGCAGTTCTGAAAAGTCTGTTTCTCTAAGCCGTGTCCTCCACCTCCTTCTCAGGTGTTAAGAGAACCTTACACATCATCAACGACCTTTTGTCTTTTGTGTTTTCTACCTCAGCATCTCGCCTCTGTGCCTCGGCAATGTGAGATTCCCCTCCATCCTTATTCCTATTTGGACAATCAACTGCTTTGTGTCCATTTTTTCCACATGTGAAGCATGTGATGAATCCACCTTTGCCTCTTCCTCTACCTCTGGTACGAGGAAATGTATTTGCATCAGCATAATCTCCTCTCTGCTCATTATGTTGTCCCCTCTGCTCAGCATATTGCTGTCCTCGCTGTGAGGTTCCACCTCTTTCAACTTTACCCTGAGGTCTCTTCCAGTTTCCCTTGGGCTTTTGGTATTTATCCTGGGCAACTACCTTGCCTCTGGGCTAACTTCTACCTCTCCCTCACTGACCTTGCTTACAACTTAGCTTTTCCTCAGCTTTCAATGCCATTTGATACGCATCCTCCACTGTTCTGATGGTTGTCATACTCATTTCATCCTGGATATATTATATTAAGCCATTCATATACCTGTAAACTTTTTCATCATTGCTCTCCCGATGACCTGTTCTAATATTGAGCTTGTAGAATTCCTCAGTGTACTCCTTCACTGTCATCAAATTCTGCCTCAAGTTCTGCATCCTCCTGAATAGTGTGATTTGATAATTCCTTGGGATGAACTTTGCCTTCATCTTCGCAATCATTTGATCCCAAATTTTGATCTTTTTCTTGCCTTTGGAACGTCTATCTACTTGAAGTTTGTCCCACCATAGTGCTGCATGTCCTTTCAATTTCATGACAGCGTGCCTAACCTTTTTTTCCTCTTTGATATCCTCATAATCGAAGTAGGTGTCAAGAGCTCTTATCCAATCTAGAAGCTCTTTTGCATCCAAACTTCCTTCATAAGATGGAATGTCTATTTTTGTCTTTGAACTCATCCGGGTGATAGCCTTAATCAATCACTCATTGACTGCATCTTCAGCTGTAACTTCTCCTTGTTGTTCAGCTTCAACTTCACCTTCGGAGTCACTCAGATCTTTCGCACTGGCTGTGCATCTCTACCCTGCTTCCATATCTTCTAATCTCACTTAGAGATCACGTATCTACCTTTCCATCTCTGGATTCTGTACTTGTCTACCTCTTCCTCTCTGGTTTCCCCTATCCTCTAGATCAGGTGATTGTCTTTCTCTCCTCGATGGCATGGTGAAATTTTCCTCTCTTCTCTGCTACAGAAAACAGAGATACTTTCTCGCTCTGATACCACTTTGACGCAAACGCGCCACCCAGGACACGTCCGCTCCCACCAGGACCTTCTCTTCCTTAGGCCTGAAGAGATAAAATGCTCTTCAACCCATTATCGGGAGGTTTTCACACCCACAGAATACTCTTTATGATCTTCCCTGGTACTATCAGGAAATCGGACTTTGCGTGGTCGCGAAGCCTACAGACATGGATTCGGGCCTCTGAATTCCCTAAAATCTGACATGATCCAATACCAATGCCTGCTCCCACTCCTATCGGGAATCCACCCATCAGAAAATCGACACTCACGCTGTCGTGAGTCACTGCTCTCACGAATCCCCGACTCCCTATCTCCGATGGTACCTCCGCGCACCTTACCTTCCTCCGGCTAACCTTTCTCGCATGTGACCTGCTGGTCCACAAGACCACAGTCCTTTCCCCTATCAGAATTTTAGACTTTGTGAAACTGAGCATAAAACTTACGTCCTCAGGATCTCCAATCCTCCGATCTCCGATGCCACCAGTCCTCTGTTCTACTTTGACTATGGGACCGTCACGTTTCAGGATTTCACGACTTCTCCGGTCGTGAGGTTCTCGTGACCAAGAATACTAAATTGTCGAACCCCGATTGTCTCCTCCAAATCACAGCTTCCTTCTTCGCTCTATCAGGTATCACGGAATCATGATTTCTAGTGCGATGATTCCCTTGTATGTGGAAATCTCGAAATGTCAAACCCTGAACTCTTCCGGATCCTTGGACATGCATCCTTCAGATTAATGGCTCTGATCGCATCGGGAAATCATGGATCGCAATTCCTATATGCAAGAGTTTCTTGCCTTTGGAAAACCCGATGCTCCAAACATTGACTCATCCAGATCTCATGCCATGTGTCCTACCAAGATCAATGGTTGAGACCCTTTCTCGAGATTTCGATATTTTCAAGGTCTTGATTCTCAGCCCTATGAAAACCTGATAACTCGGATATCCCGATGTCTCCTCCGGGACTCCTTGTCTGCATTCTAGGACTTAAAACCCGCGCTACTTTCCCAAGATCTACTGGCTAATGGGATTTCACAGTTTTCTCTACTTATCCTGACTGTCGATTCCTCCTCCTTGAGGATTTCTTGAGAGACTAAATGTTCTTCCTCAGAACTTGTCTTCACCGACACATGTGCTTGCAACTCCTGCTCGAACCTTCCTCGACCCAAACCTCCTGGTCTCTCCTTCAATGATACCATGAAGGTTCTATCCCTCCTGAGCTTTTCCACTTTTATTCTTTCAGAGGAAATTGCATGCACTCCTTGCGACAACTCTGTAAACACTTCAAGTGTTCAGACTTCTTCGACCCTACGCAACTCCTACATCAGCAGTCTTCAATCTCCTTTGCTCATATTAACAACTGAGACTTCTTCTTCAGCCTGCACACTCCTTGCACGGCTTCAACAACTCAAATCCAATTCTGGGTGAATGGGAACAAGAGTTAAACTATTGAGCCTTCATCAATGCACTCTTTGTGGATGAATTCAACTGCACACCTTGCAAGAATCTCCTGGCTCAGATAGAGAAAAAATTGAACCTCACTCTCTCTCTCCCTTTCAGACTTCAAGTTGAAACATGAAATCACATGCACAACATATACAAAGTAATGCATACAAGAAATCAAACATTCATGAGCATAACATCAATACACAGAGAAAACAACACAAAACCATGTGCTTGAATCAAAGCTTCCTTCTATTAATTCAAATGCCTATACATGGGTGTTCTTCATACAATCTTCTCTTCTTGCTCTTCTCTTCTGAATGTTTGATAATGTTACAAAGACACAATGAGGGTGTCTATATATGTTTTCCCTCCTTCTCTCTAAAACTGTCTAATCTAGAAATAAAACCTACCTACCTGCATTAACTAGATTAAATGCCTCCTATCTACTTCAGACAAGAGCATATGGCTCGAGTTCTGATACAATATACAAAGTCACTTTTCATAAATTCATCATTTATACATTGGTGCATCATCTTGTATGAAAATTCAAAAAGTTTCGGCTGGCCTTGTCCAGCCGTTCGTTGTCTTCCATGCTGGCTAGCTTGTCTTGGGTGATGCTCCTGCATCAGAAGGTAATGTGCATAAGGCTATAGTGGCCAACTTTTTCTTCGGATGATATAGAATATACAAAGTAGTGTGATGTCTTATAATGTGTTGAACAATTATTTTCATGAGATTAAATGTTGTTGCAATCCATCGTGGTCAAGGAGCCATTCTAATGGTGGGCAATGGAATTTATTTGACCTATCAAAAATAAATAGAAAAAGTAATTTAATGTTGTTACTTACTGTACACTTATTGGTGAATACTGTAAAGTAGACAAGATAGAGGAGGCTTTGGTACTTTGGGAAGAACTACGAAGAAGTGGTGTTATGCCCAACATTGCTAATTACAATTCAATTATCAATGCCTTTTGTAAGAAAGGTATGATATCGATTGCAAGCAATCTCCTTAAAGAGGCCTTGGAGAAAGGTTTTGTTCCAGATGTGATTACCTACAGGACATTGCTTAAGGCACATTCTCAGGCAGGAAATATACAGGAAGCCTCCGAACTTCTTGATAACATGATATGCTGTGGAATTGTGCCAGACGACTCTCTCTATGACACTGTTATCAATGGACTTTGCAAGAAGTCGAAATTTGATACTGGTATGAAATTCTACAATCAAATAGAAAGGAAATGCATTTTCCCAAGTATTACCAGTTACATATCACTCATTAGAGGACTCTTACAAAATTTCAAAAAGCAGGAGGCTAATGAACTTCTGAATAACATCTTTGTAAAAAAATCTGGCTTCTGATGTCAGAACTTGCAATATGTTGATTCAATGTTTGTGCAAGGAAGATGTAGATTTTGTTATGTATTTGTATGACAGAATGGAGGAGAAAGGTGTTGCACCTAATGCTTCTACATACAGTGTTGTCATTGGTGGACTTTGCAAAGAAGGAAAGGTATATATGGCATTAAAGTTGCATTTTAGAATGCAAAAAATGGGCTTCCTGCCTGTTATTGAAAGTTTCAGCACCCTTATAAATGGTCTTTGCAAGCAAGGTAGCTTGGAAAAGGTAAACAATATTTTTAAACTAATGCTAGAGAAAGGTTTAGCTCCTAATGCCCAGA
>JZKD02S2313430.1:21502-33076 GCA_000966675.3 Picea glauca
CCTTTCTTTGACCCAGATTGCCTTAGGGACGTCTCCCTTGGATTTGCCCTCCTAAATAGAAAGAGCCCCCCATCGAGGTGACAGTGGGTGGGGAAGCTCCTGTTACGCCGGTTTCAACCCCTTGGAACTAACCTACAAACCGTGCGATAACAGGGCCTACACCTATGTTGCAAAGGCTTGACTAGGGTTGATCTTCTAGGAAGTAAGAGGGTTTACAGCCCTAGAAGATATTTCCCTAGTTCAATTTAAATCACTAGAACATCTTGATGAAAGGAGGACAGCTCAGTTTTGTAAGGGTTCAAAACCAAAGTTCAAATTGGCTCTCCCTCTTGATATTTTAGCTATTGTTTGACTCCATTTTCCAAGGATAAATTGTTTTAATTGCATTGGAGAACATGAATTGTTACATTGGAATACGTGAAATAAGCTCATTTTGAAATCGTTCTAATTCGGCTTGATTACACTCATCATAAGCTAGTTTCCCTAGCCAAGGCGTTTTGGTTGAAGGGGATTTACTTACTACTATAATTAAATTAACGCTATAGCCATTAGGGCTGAAGCAAAAAACTCTCTTAAAGTTGTCTTTCTCTCAATTCTGACCACTGAAAGTTGCATACAAATATTGGAAACTAATCTACAAGTTAAGGGCTTTTCATTGGAATATTTGTTTGTTGATTTTAACTGTTAGAATTCGTTGTTGTAGCAAAAGTTTGTTACAGCCATATAGGGCTGTCATAAAATTGTTAATAATACTTGGTTTGTAGCCCTTTCAATCGTCAAAATTATTGTTTGAATATTGAAATGTTATCTACTAATCAAGGGGCTTTGTTTCAAGATATTACTAGCTGATTTTGACGGTGATTTATTGCAACTGTTAACGTTTCCTTCTTGCTGATACAAATTACATTCTGCTGCAACTTTTGGGAAAGCAAGGTTTCTTGTTGTTTCCCTTAGTGTTTAGGGGTTTATTTTCATGATCTCGGGTCTTGGGATAGTGGTTCTAACGTTTGTTTTGCAAGTTATTGATCAGACTCTTCCTTCCCTTCACCAAAGTCATCATTCTTCAAACCCTAAGCACTTTCTTACCGTAACCTATAGGGAGTTTCCTTTCACCGCTTGCTTTTCCCCCTCATTTCCCCTAGGTTCACCCAGGATTCCTCCCTTGTGGTGAATTTCTTCATCACAAAAAGAGGGGAGCGTTTATCTAATGTGACAGTGGGTAGATGCTCCTAAGTTGTTACACATTTGTGGGTTGAGGTTGGCTTTGCTCAACCTATACCTCGTGCAATTGCCGATAACAAGTCTATCCCCCTAGGTTCTAAAAACCTACTTTCCCATCAACTAGCAAGCTAGGTGACTAATTTTAGAGGTACGACTTGGATTATAAGGGTTTAAGTCCAAGGTTCAAGTCCTCCATTATTAGCCATTTAACTTCTCTTTCATGTTATGACTCCATTACACAATAGACAAGGCACTAGTTACATTGGAGAAAGTAAATGTTGCATTGAGAAATGTGAAAATTGCTTTCTTTTGATCTTTAAATTTTTAGATAAATTGCTCGTGCTCTAAGCTATCTTTTCATGCTAAAACGTCTTGATTTCTTGGAGTGTTTCTTGCTGCTATAATAACAAATTAGCTACATCCATTAGGGCTGCAGCAAAATCTCTCTCTTGCTCTTGTTTACTTACTTTTTTTCACCGCAGAAAATTGTGCTTGAATATTGCAAATCAATCTACCTGTTAAGAGCTATAAATTGGCACATTTATTTCCTAATTTCTGTGGTGGAAACTTGCTGCTGTAGCAAATGTTTGCTACAGCTATCTAGAGCTGTTATGAACTTGCTAATAATATTTACTTGGAAGCCCATTCAACAGTCAAAATTGTGGTTTAATCATTGGAATATTGTCTATTGCCTACAATCTTTCATTTGCCATCATTTAATGTTGGTTTTGACGGTGATTTATTGCAGTTGTTAACATCTACTTCTTGCTGGTATAATTTACAGTCTGCTGCAAATTTTGGGACAGCAAGATTTCTTGTTGTTTCTCTTAGTGTTTGGGGGTTTATTTTCATGATCTTTGGTCTTGGGATAGTGTTCTTAAAGTTGGTTTTGCAGTTTGTTGATCAGCTTCTCTCTTTCCTTCACCAAAGTCATCACTCTTCAAACCCTAAGCACTCTCATCTGGTGACCAAAGAAGGGACCCTTTCTAAATCCTTGTCTCGTTACCTCCATCCCCCCAAGGTCAACCGGAAAGCCTCCCTTGTGGTCGAATAATCCATTACTAAAACGAGGGGTGTAATTGCTAAGGTGACAGTGGTTCTTACTCCCAGTTGTCTCTCACATTTGTTATTGGTGGTTAGCTTTGCCCCAACGACACTTTGTGCGATAACAGTAACAAAGATAGAAATATAACAAAAGTGAAGCATAGTGATTTCATATTATAATTTCAAGAATGAATATATTTTCATTTGAAGAAAATGACTTAACAAAATTACTAGATAAACAATCAGAAAGCAGAGTACTCCATTTGTTTATCTAGTAATTTTCTGTAAATGTAAAACGTATTTTTCGAAATTAAAATTACTAGATAAACAAAAAACTGAATGAATGCAATAATATCTTGAATTAGGATGAAAATGTGCATAGATTTTATTTATAAATATCATTAGTTCGATGTAAGGTTCAACTCACAATAGTGTAAGACCAGTCCAGGCTTTCTAATTCCTTCCTCTCTAATATGACTCTGCAAAAAGCTTGAGTGAAGGAATGCATAACGATATTCAAAAGGAAATAAAATATCCAACCAAAGTTGTTACAAAAATTTGCATGTTTAACCTCTTTCTCAAGTTAATACTAGACGATAACTTTGAATTTAGATTACAATGGAAGAACTAATAACCTGTAAGTAATGTTTTATAAAGAATGTGATAACCTACTATGGACAAAAGAAGTAAAGAAAACTTTGGAAAGGAGTCTCACAGAAAAGAAACATGACAACCATACACTTAGGAAAGGATATGATCCGATGTGCAACACCCATAGGTTAGTGATCTGTAATGGGCTATGAAGATTTGCAAAGTAAAAAAGATTCAGGTTCTTTCCCAGATTGGTTCTCTGCCTCACAAAACAAGTTTGTCCCAGTCAAACCCTCTCAAAACCTAGTCGACTGTCCCACTAATTCACCAAACCCACACCATAATACAGCCCCAAACCCCAATGAAGTCCTGTGCCTCATCCTGAAATCAAACGAACCCAGAGGAACCCCAAAAGGACCAAGGACACTGATTTAAATTTTTATAAGAAAATGAAAATTGTGCAAAACCCTGAGCTAACCCAACACTAACATAACCCAATATTAGGATACCAATAAAAATAACCCACTCCCAAAACAGCATAGGCAAACCAGTGAAGAGAGAACCAAAGGAAAATAGGACCAGACAAAAAGCAGTGAGGAAACACTCTAAACCAAAAAAATGGCAGAGTAGATCATATAGCTAACATTCACACTTTCCAGAGGAATAAAAGGGAAAAAAAAAACAAGAAGAGGAGAAAAAGCTAAAAAAAAAAACACCCCCAAAATAGCATAGGCAAACGAGAGAAGAGAGAACCAAAGAAAAATAGGACCAGACAAAAAGCAGTGAGGAAACACTCAAGAGAAAACCAAAAAATTGGCAGTCTAGATCATATAACTAACGTTCACACTTTCCATAGGAATAAAAGGGAAAAAAAAAACAATCAGTGGAGAGAAAGCAAAAAAAAACTCAACTGAGTGAAAAGCAAACAGCAAAAGAAAAAGCCAACAGACTTTAAATGGCATATTTTCTTTTAAAATTATGTTTCTATTCATCTTACTTACTCAGAATTGTGTTTATTTATCCTTTTTTGTTTATATGTACTATGCCACCCCCCGAACCTTCAAATCTAACTTTAAGGAAAACTGTATACCCTAACCCACACCCACACCCACACCCTGCCAAGCTTGGTAATGAACAAAATTTATATTTTGGATTGGGCAGACCTCCATATTGGATCAAAGTTTATGAAGTTTATGTCAAAAATATGACGATCTACAATGGAGAGTAAAAGTCATCAAAGAGGAAGAAGAGATATTTCAGGCTTGTTATCACATTTTCATGCCTTATCTAAAGGGTTATGCTATCAGAAGCTGCTTTTGACGTCAATAAATATAGCTTTATAATCATAAGGGCGCAATAGACAACCACCAATTGAAGTTATTCCCAGATCAATGGGTGTAAGTTGTAGCAGTTGACATGAGAGATTGTGAACAAGCCCCAGAGACTGCTATCTTAATGCACCAGAAAATGTTTGTTTACCATCTATATCATTACAGACATCTTACAATATTCAGACAAATGGCATGGACTATTATTTGTCCACTTATAAATTTAGCCAGACTCTTCAGTAGTGTGATTTTGCAATAAACATGCCAATTTCTTCAAAAGGTCAAAGTACCCAATAATAATAGGAAACAATCAATTCTACTCTAGAAATAGCAGAACATACTTTTGCATAAGAGCAGACTGCAATAAGGATACAATTGGATTGCACTTATTAGTGCTCCAAAAACACCAAGCATTGCAACAACCTCAACACGATCCCTCTTCTTTACACAAAACTCCTGCAAACAAAAAGAAATTACTTGAATTTCAAATGGCGACACTTTCAAAGGACACCTAGTATGCTATAGATATTTGACAATAAATAACTGCACAGAATAAAGTCATTATGACAATACTATGTATCTTCTTGATCAAGGAATTGAACTATGGAATAGAAATATTAAAGTCTAATGAGAATAATGATCAGCATATATTGTAATGTCCCTTGCTAATTTTCCCCCAATTTAAGTTCAGTTTGTTGGTGTGGACATTTTATCAAACGGTTTGAGTGCAAGTGCCATTTATCATGGACTAGCAATTTTATGATTTGTTTGCTAACAGTATATATATCTGACACACAAGATGAATACTCAGAAAACTGATTGCATTGCTGCTATATGGCTGAAGTAGTATAACTTATCACTATCAGAAATGTTACAACAGCAAACATGTGAAAACAATTTCTGACCTGTTTATTAAATATTGAGCATGCCTGTAGGTAAATGAAACGTACAGCAGTCATACAAGAGGAATACAGGCCTGTAGATGTAGTCTGTATGCAGCAATAGAGTGGATAATAGAACAGCTGGGTGATGACAATGATAAGACCAGCTTCCCACAAGCAAATATGCTCAACACAGCCAGAAAGTGACCTCCAGCATTTGATCTGGTTCTGATATATCTTCCTGTAGGCTGTCTCTACAATTGTTGAGATGAATGGGCCTGTAAATGACTGCCAAATACATCCCCAAACTCAACAATTAATTCCCACCAGATAATATGACTAAGCTGCAATACAAATCGGCCCTTTCCTTAAGCAAAGAGGTCTGTCCACACAGAAAATCGATGCAGCAATAACACAAGTCGGTTCTGGCAATAAAGTCACTCCCAAGCAGTGGTATTTTCGGTCCCTAGCTGCATAATGCGTTCAACAAACAAATAGTACTGTCCAGCCTCAAAGGGAAGCGCCCAACCTCAAGGAAATGCGGCCAGAACAGCCAACCCAGCCTCTTTGGCATTAGATTCGACCCCCAGTAATTAAACTCAGATACCAACAACCCAAATCGTCCCCTTTCTCTACAGAAATCGGCCCAGCAGTAGTGTATTTCACCCAGCCAAGAGAAATCGCCCCAACAGTACTAAACTTGGCCCAGAAGTTGTGGAAAAACCAGCCACCAACACAAAAATCCACTCTCAACTCGCCCTTCTCAAGGAAAATCAGCCCCAACACATGAAACGCAGCTGCCAAATGATGAAATACTCAGCCACACTGAAGCACAATGAAAAAATCTGAATGATCTCTCCTCTATGATCGGCTAGGGTGGATAGTTTCACCACCAATCCCAATCCCAAACTCCTATAGGATTTTTCGTCCCAAGAGCCTGTTGACCACCTATTCAACTAGGGGGTCAACTCCATGTGCCATGAAGATATGCATCATCAGATGTAAATATGTCGAAGACAGTTTGGTTCTACTAGGCAATTTATGCCTCCAGCACAAATTTTTGTAAACGGAATTTCCGCACCCCTACGTGGGTTAATAATGTAATAGGTATGCATGGATCATGGTTAGGTCAGTTACCTTGGGATGGGTTCATTGGGAGAGTTCCTTTCACCGAGGGTTTTTTATCCTCAGGTTATTAATTGGGCTTTTCAGCCTTATTAATTTCCCTTGAGTTTTTCCCTCACACCAGCAATAATTCCTCCACAGTGGTGAAGGGCATTCTAATGGGCTTGTCTTCTGGTAGCTAGTGTTTAGGAATGATGTAAATGACCATGCAAGACATCATAGAAAGTTTCACGGAATTTCGTCAAGTCTAGATAGGTTTTCTTTAATTAATTTTCCTAAGCTTGGGAAATTAATTATTTAATTAATTAATTGTTTTTGAGCAATTATTGTAAAAACTAGGTCCTTGGGTTTTTGATAGGGGTATTTGTGCTCAAATAAAATGGAAAGGCACCCCCTACACCCTTGGGCCAAGTTTCAGCTCAGTCGGACAACTTGTACTAGGTGTTTGTCTACCCGGAGTCAGAGTCAGTCAAAACAACAATTTTTATTGCTAAGTCAAAAATGTAATTTTTGTAAAATTGAGTTAATGAGGTAATGTTAAGATGGAAAAGGGATAGAAAAGTCATTCCTATCCTACCCAACCCACTTCCTAACCTTCACTCACCCACTCACCCATTCACTCCCTCATTTCCTCACGCCCCCTAGGGGGATTTGCGCCCCCCTTCACATAGAAACCTTAGGAAAGCCATTTAATTGCTTTGTGGGCCCCTCCCATGAGTAGTGCGCCCCTCCTAGCCTACCACATCATCCTTGCTTGGTCCCACGCTCCACCTCACTCATCCAACTCATCAATCCATGACTAAAACCCTAGTTGGTGCGCCCCTCTCCTTGAGATCATCTCCTTTGCTTGGTTTTTGACACATGGCTCTCATCCAAGAGGGTTCACTTTGCCTCTTGAACTATAAAAGAGAGCCTCCCCTCACTCATTTCTTCACCATTCTTTGAGCTAGTGTTACTCTACTAAAATTTCGCCCCACTTCTCTTGCTCTTGCCATCTTGCATCATTTCATTTTCTCTTAAGAGTCTTGGAGCAACTTGTTGCTGCAACACTCTCCCATTTGGATTAATAAATCTTTGGAGGATTTGGAGTAACCAAGAGTTTTCTGGTTGTCTTCTTTCATATGAGGTGACTTTGTGGGTTTGAGTTTATTGTGTAGTATTGAGTAGATCTTTGGTAAAGTAGTTTACTTGAGTAGATTAGCAAAGAGTATTCTTGTTGGTTTATATATGTTGGATAGCTAGTTGTTTGAACTATTTCATATTGTTAGTTTATCCATGCATGTTATCTACTTGTATACTTCACGGTTTGTCTTGAGTTTTGCAGGTTGGCCTCAAGGGATTGTTGGGAAAGCCTCAAGGAGGAGTCTTCCCTCAAAGCCCATTCAAACTCCTAGTTTTACTTAGTCTGATTTTCTGTTTACATTTCATTTATATTTCAGTTAGATAACCATCTTAGATAGGTCATATAAATCAGATTTTTATTTGGAGATTTTATGTGAAAAAATTCTGCTTAAAAAACAGAAATTTTTCATAACATTTTTGTGTTGTGCAGCATTTCCAGCAAGCATTAGCTTGCTGGTTTTTGCAGATTCCTACCAAGAACAAGGGGATATGCTGCCCAAATTCACTCGTACAACACTCCAAAACAGCGTTCTTTGAGTGGGTAATGATTTCCCTCTTTCCTCCACTCATTTCTAGCATTGTAGCAAGCCCCCGGGAAGTTCCCTTGAGGCTTGCATTCTCTTGTTCTTATTTCATCTATTGTAAATCATTTTTGCAAGTTAGTTTGTTGCCTACACCTTGGGAGAGAGATTGGCTTAGCCAACCCCCCATTATCGTTTGGCTAGGACTTAGTTAATTTCATTATTTGTTATTCTTTTGCCCCACTTGTCATTAGGACAAGGTTGTGTGGCTAGAACTGTCTTAATAATTGTTTAGTTTTTCTTTCCAACCCTCTTTGGCACAACATTGGTAAGCTTCCCTCCACCTTGTGCCATTGTGAGTGGTTTGCAATATATTTCAAGTTTTTCTTAATAACTCGCCTACACCTTGGGAGAGACATCCCCATATCGTATGGCTAGGATGGTAAATATGTGTTGATGGTTATTATTTTCCTATGTGATTAAAATCTTTTAGAGTAGACATCACACATCTTTCTATCTTAGCTTAAGCCCTCAAGGCATAGTCCTATTTTTATGCTCTAGTTTTTCATCAATTTCTTAACACATGTTTTAGGTGTAATATCTTATGATTGGAATGCTTTGGAAGTAATCTTTATATTTGCAATTCACTCATCTTTTAAGGCATTTGCTACTCATCAATCTAAAACATATATGGAGCATTGATATGGTGTAGGGCTTAGTTTTCTTTTCAGCAAGTATTTCAATCTTTAGCATGCTATCTTCAATGGGATAACTTATATGGTTAAATGGTTATAATCTAAAGCATTTGTTGTTTTATTTGACAAGTTGTTCTTGTCCTTCATTCACTCATTTTTCTTTAAAGTTTACACATGTATATGGATGATGAATGACATGGAATAGATCTCTTAGTTTCAGTTTCCTTTACTTGCTTTAGATGTGTTATTTTGCTTCATTTTCATAAATCTGCAAACACATTTTTAGAAGCCATTTTAAGTTTCGGTTTTGGGCATAATTCACTGTTTTTGGGCACCTAAAACTTGTTTAAAACACTCACAACACATCTTAAGATTTAGTCCTAAGTCATAATAACATACTAGACCAACTAGGAAACCTAAATTCCACCATCTTCACCATCTAATACGGGAATTGAGGAGGGCAGCGGAAGGTGTAGGCCGAGGACGGTCTCACGACGCGCATTGCATGTCCTTTCCGTGAAAACTCAATTCTTTGGGATGACTGTGACAGCTAGGGTGCGCCTCATTTCTTCACTATCTTGAGCATCCAACAGCCATTTGGCAATAGGAGGAGGAGGATTAAGGTTTGACACTGTTAGGAGGGTAACTAAAATCTTTAAAAATTTTAAGCAACTCCTAACCACTTAGTCTTCTAGGCAATCTTCTCATTGGGTACATCTCATAGTTGTTTAGAACACTAGTTGCAAGTTCATATTTCTTTTATCTTTCATGCAAGTTGTGGTTTAGATATCTAAGTGTTAAATCTTCCAAGTTGTGTTGAGCAATTATTTTCAAAGTATTTCATATCTTTCATTTTATGCTCTTTGTGGTGTGATTCAACAAGAGATAGCGCATCCCACTTAGAGGCATCATCTTGTTAGATCTTGACTGCTTTTATGGTAGCCATTGAAAAGCTGTCCAATCGATATTGGGGCATGCTTGGCCTTATGTTTTGAATATCTTTAATTTCTCACATTTAAGCACTTGTTAATCTTGTCCATTTGTATCTTGTATATCTTGTATCTTTGTTTTATAATTGTTGTAAAAGCTTTCATTCATTATTGTAAGTACTTGTATCTTTTTGTTGTGGAGTAGTTGTAATTTTGTAATCTTTGTAATCTTTTGTAATCAACCTCCTTGAACATAGTTGACCCCTTTGCCCTGTTATCCCCATTTTTAGGGATAACTAGGAGATCATGTCTCGAGGCCCACAAGTCCTAGACATGGAGGACCAAGAGCAGGATCGACCTGAGCATGGCCCTGGAGGGCCCATCCTTTTCTCCTTCCATCAGCTTTATCTTGTCAGCAGCAGCAGCATCCATCACCATCGGCTTGGTCCTGTATCAAAAGAGGTTCTTGCTCCATGAGGTAATTGGTCCAGGTATCATTGTATGTGTCACTTTTGATCATTAAAACCTTTAAATATATGCATCTGATTCCTTTTATCTCTAACAACTGCTTGGACCTTACATTTGCCCACTTGACCATGCTTGGGGGAATAAACAAGGTGCCCTAGCAAGCCTGTGCCCATAGGTTTTGGTTTGCCACTGGGGAAATTTCAGAAGAGTCATCGTCCGCTCCCATCATAACACCACTATTTCATCTTATCTCCCGCTCATTTATCCCATTCCCCTTGTCTGGGCATTGGGTTGACCTATTTACAGGATGGCACCTTATCTCGTGGGAAGAAGGGGCTAAAGGCCCAAAAGTTAAAAGCAGTTGGTAAAAGACAAAATCCTAGAAATAAAACCTCGAGATGCTTCGCCCAGGGATCCTCGAGAAGGCAATAAAAAGCCTCTCAGCAAGAAACAAGAGGGACCTGGAAAATAACAAAAGAAGACCTAGTCAAAGGATAGGGGGTCTCATCACGAGCCAGCCTATTATGTCCATGGGTACCTAACAGTATGACATTGCCACCATCTGATTACCACGCCAGGGCAGTGACCTTTGGTTGCATGGCCAAGGGAAAGGGGGTCTCATCACGAGCCAGCCTTCTAATTTATGTGAAAGTACTTGTGAGTAACGCTGTTAGCTCTGGTCACCATGCCAAGGCAGTGTCCCCTGGTTAGTTCTTGAATAAAAGAAAAAGAAGAAGAAAAGCAAATAAAAGAACAAAGCAAGAAAAAGAATAAGAATAAAGGGCAAGAATGGGCTTGGAAAAAATGCATCCATGACAAGTACAGCTCGCCTTCTACAAAGGCACCCACATGTAACACTTGTGCATCCTTGGCCCTCACTGCACCCACATGTTTGGACATCCCCTAACTACATCACCTCACTTACATGGCTTGGATGAGATCTTCCTGGAAACTTTCCTTTTCTTGTGGACACTAGCCCAACAGGACGCCTTGTCCTTTTCTCCAATCTTGTATTGCAGGTATTTGTAATGTCTTTGAGCTATTGACTGACGTACTAGGGTATTTATGCATATGTTTAATAATATTGATGATGAGATGTGATTGACGTTGCTATGCTCCCTGTGACTGATGAGCCCATGGAGGACGTAGCTTTTGATGTGCAGGACCATGCCCGATGGACAGGTACCATTTAAATCGGGACACATGGGGAGATGACCAGTTCGGACCTCCATGGGGCTGAAGAACCCACTAGATGGATGTTAAGACCCCATCGGGGGGCAAAGACAGGATAGAGATGGATCAGGGCCTTTGCACCAGAGATGAAGGGGACGTTCCATCAGGGGCACTTTGGCTGAGCTGGACCTAGGGGGATTGACCCACTTGCAGTGGAACGTTGGCTCCAGATGACCCAGGACGTCACCAGGAGGCTTATGGCGTCATCATGAGCATATGGCAGATGGACAGGGTGGTTGGCACGTGTGGCATTTTGGAAGAGCCCAAGGAGGGCTAACATTTGGCTTCTGAATGCTGCACTGGCCCTGTTATCCCCGATATCTAGGGATAACTAGGAGATCATGTCTCAAGGCCCACATGGTCCTAGACATGGAGTACCGAGAGCAGGAGCGACTTGAGCATGGCCCTGGAGGGCC
>JZKD02S2313441.1:0-13779 GCA_000966675.3 Picea glauca
TACACATTATGTTGCTTCATATCTCAAGTGATTTTAACTGGGGAGAGCCCTAAAAAATGTTGTTTAGGGCCTCAAAACGGCCCCACAAATCAGGGACCCAAAAACTAGGGAAAAAACTGCCAAACTAGAAAACTGCCAAAATAAGCCAGTTGGAATAGGTGGAAGGAAACCGACATCCATTTGGATCAATCCTCCCCCCTTAGGAAGAAATGGTTTCCATTTCGTTGAGTTCCCCCATCAGATGAGGAAATTTATACTGAATTTGGCCACGGGTGAGCCACTTGCCTTGGTGCAGGAGTTGCCCTGCTTTGACAACTCGATAAAGATGGATCCTTTGTTGGTGAGTGCCCTTGATATGTTTTTCAACAATATGATCACTGGATGCATGTTGTATGCAGTCGGGTTTGAGCTCTGTTGGTGTTAGTTTTTCTACTATCTTTGAGGAGTCCAATAATGATGGGAAATACGGTTGAAGGATATCCATGTTGAACATTGGGTGCAAGCCAAGGAAAGGAGGAATGTTGAGCTCAAAATCATTATCACCCATAGCCTTGGTGATGGTGTACAACCCATAACAGAGTGGACGAAGCTTCCGATGGGGTCCTGTAAGGCGCTCTTTCTGCAAGTACAACCAAACTTTGTCGCCCACCTGAAACTTATGTGGCACCTGGTGTTGATCATGGCGTTGCTTGTACTTATCATTGGACTTCTGTAGGATATCATGAACCTGTTGGAGGATCTACTGGATCCTCTCAATGAACCGGGTGGCTTTTTCAACTTCAGTTGGAGCAGCAGATGAGTCGGCCGAGGTGACCGCAATGGGTAGTGCAACATCTATGGGACCCAATGGTTGGAATCCCAACCCCACCTTAAAGGGGTTGTGGTCAGTTGAGCTATGCGGGGCTCAATTGTAGCTATGTTGAACATAGGGGAGACTCTCATCCCATGTGCGAGGGTGCTTGGAATTATACATGCACAGGATATGCACGATCATTCGATTTATGACCTTAGTTTGGCCATCCGTATGGGGGTGGAAGGTCGTGAATTTGGTGACCTTGGTGTCCAGCAGTGACCAAAGACTTGACCAGAATGTGTTGAGAAATTGACTATCCTGATATGAGACAATGGTTTGTGGGATTCCAAAATGTACCCGGACTCGTTCAAAGAAGAGCTTGGCAGTGGCCTCTACTATGATGCTCTTCTTGTAGGTGGCCAGAATCCCCATCTTAGAAAAGTGATCGACAACCACAAAACACAGTCATTGCCCCTGCTTGGTGGATGAGAGGCCCGACATGTAGTCTATTGTCGTACAATTTTTATTTTTCCCAAAGGGAAAGGCTAAGGGAAGGAAAATTGACGAAACAACAGGTTATCCTATCACTGTCACCTTAATAAGATACCTCTTTCTATTTATGGTTGATGGCCCAAGGGAGATGTCCCCGGTGACCTGGGGGTTTGAGAAGGAAAATGTTAAAGTGTCTATAAAGGTATCCCCTTTCACAATTCACACTAATCAGAAAGTCCCAAGGTTTTAGCCAATGAAGCAGTGATGTGCTTAGATGTACCTACCCAAAAACAAAGCAACAAGAAAACGATATCTTTTGCAAGTACAATTTGATGTTATTGCTTCATAAAACCATGGACTTATCAATAAAAGCAATAGTTGATGCAAGATGAGGTGAACATAATTTTATAACAGCAATGTGTATAAGATAATAGCTTCACAATAAGTTCCTTAAAAGAGCTTCACAAGGACAAAAAATAATAACTCAATAATAACAATGTACTAGCAATTGTCATAAGCTAATTAGGTTATGTATAAATCAACTTTGCAATTGCTTTTAAGTACTTGTATTGCTGCAATAAGTGGTTATAGCTTACTTTTGTAACAACAACAAGTAGGTTAGTAAATTAGTCTATTCTAGGATTANGAAACCCTATCCCCTCTAGGTGATGTCAAGCCTCCAAATATGATGTTTTTCATCTCCTAGGAAAAACAATTGGCATGAGAGGGATAGGTCATGTCATCCATGATGTATTATAGGCTTCCAAAGGCATGTCTTTAGCATTTGGCACGCGGGCCCTTGGAAACAAACCTGTGGGATTCAAGCCCCATGGAAGCCCAAGCTAGGCTTGTTCTTTCAAAACTATCCACCAGCTAGGTCCTGCAAAGACAAATAAGCATTCCCTCCAAGGATATTGAGTCAAAATATCATGGTGAGTAAATCAAATCAATAAATAAGCCACCTAAGTATGTGCATCAAAGATTACCCGGTCAAACAAGTAAGTGCTCAAAGACATTATGCAACTTGCCAAGCTTGGGTATGCGAGGGTTGACGAGGTGTCTTATTGGTAGATATTTCCCTAGGTTAAGGATTGTTTCCCAAGTGATCCCTCTCTAATACATGTGAAGTAGATGAAGTGGTTATAGATCAAGACTCATTAGGCATGCGGTTCATGACATACAAGGGGTTGTAGTGTCTCATTCATGGGTGCCTTTTTAGAGGGTGTGTGGCACCTTTGTTTGCAAATGCACTTTTTCCAATCCCATCCTCTTTCCATTATTTGTTTCTTTCATGTTTTAAGGAACACGTTGAAGGTAATTTTCCTGGCATGGTGTTCAGATAATGACAATGTCACTCACAAATACCTCATGGAAATGAGAACGTTGGCTCGTGATGAGACCCTCTTTCTCTTAGTTGTGTAACTGAGAGGAACTACCCTAGCTTGGTGGCCAGATGATGGTAATTTCATATTGTTATATCCATGATCATTATAGGATGACTCATGATGAGACCTCCTATCCTCCAACTAACCCCTCAAGCATTCACTATTATTTATTATTGTAGGTCCCCATTTTCTTACAGAGAAGTGTTTCATTTCTTTCTCGTGGGATCCTTGAGCGAAGCATCTGGAAGGTCTATATATAGGTTCTTATATTTTCAACCAACAATAATCCCTCTAGGCCTTCAACCCCTTCTTCCCATGGAATGAGGGACAACCCCTTCTTGGTTCAATACACCCTAAAATCCCAAGAGACAAGGAAATGGGGGGTTGTAGGTGATGGAAAGTGGTAAGTATGGATGGGAATGATACAATGGATCTTCAAGTGAGTTCCTAGTAGCAAAAACATTCCTGAGGGAGACCACTTACTAGGGAACAACATCAACCACCAAGGTGAAACGGGGTAAAATGCATAATGTCCAAGAATATGTCATGAAATCTAAAGCAGTCTAAGATACAACGTACTCAAAATTCCTCAAATATTGAAATGACACTCTCCATAATACATGAATTTTACCTCATGGAGAAAGACCCAATTCCTCTCGAAAGCCAGTTGGTGTGGTGGATACCATCCTGAAAATTCTAACCTTTGTGGTGGTGAGAAGGGTCTCCATCTGTGCAAGTGGACATTGTTGGTCATGTAGTCTCTCGACACTCCATATCTGCAACTTGAGGGCCTCGAGACATGATATCCTTAGTTATCCAAAAAAATGGGGATAACAAGGTGGATAACATTCATTCTCCAGGTCGAGAAGTCAACAAACTTTGGGAAAGAGATCATGCAAGAGATAGATGAAGTGACAATTGAGGCTCGTAGCCACCACACTTGAAGTTGTGTTGGAGGTTGTCGAGATGATAACAACTTGGAATGGAGGAGGATGTAATACCTCTAGAGGTGAGCTCGGGCACACACGTTTTCTCCACGCCAGAAGCATTGTAGTTCAGGTAGTGGGTGCAAGTTTACGATGCACTCAACTATCTTTATATCAGGTGAGTGGTGTTAAAAATAATTAAAAAGCACATACGAAAGTGTTTCTCATCACCTAGGGGCTTGGAAAATGACTAATGTGGACCCTAGTCATTTAATTCATGAGATATGAATTAAAAGTGACTTTATGACTTAAGTGAAGTGGGCGAGTGAATAGACATTAAATCTTGGTCACTCATCTAATTCAATCTCCACCATTGGATTAAGAAATCCTTCACCTTCCCTCGATGAGTCAATTAGGGTAAGGAGGTGCATCACCATTTCATTTTTCATGTGATTTGGAAAGAGTAAGAGAGAGAGAAGTCGAGCTAAAGCAGAGAGGATAATTTTTTGAAGGTGGCACATATTTCAAGACAAAGCTACAACACAGAAATCGAGGAGAAAGGAACAACACAGTTTTGGGTCGTACTGTATGGATTTGTGGAGGCCATACTGTTGTATTTATGGCACAAAAATCAAAGATAGGTTGTTGCATTAATTTCTGGAGAGTTGGCATGCTTTCTAATGAAACCATACTATACTTTTAGGGATATAAACTCGGGTTGTTGTTCTGGAAGGATTTTTTAGGGAAACCGTACAACCAAAGGACACAAAAATTGAGGAATAGACCTATGCATTTGTATAGGAAATTATGGCACGAATTCAAGGAGTCTCTAGCTCATATTTTGAGAAGGAATCTTGGCACAGATTTTGAGATAAGACTATAATTTATTTATGAAGATAATGATTGTTATAAATAACATTCTCTTTGAGCTCTGAAATAATAAAAATCCCCTTTCTCACTGGTTTTCCCCTTGTGGGTTTTTCCAGGGTCAAAGTTAGACCAAAATATCTGTGTATAAATTTTTGAGTTATTGTGTTGTTGATTAATATTATTTATTTCTGCATTTATTGTTCAGAATCCTCATGTTTCATTTATGAGAATTGTTTATATGCTGAGAAATTTTCGTTGTCATAAAACTGGGTTTTTGGGCATTAAACTATGATTAGTCTCAATGAGACTTGAAACTGGGTGGGGTATGAAAATTTACATGGTATGAGAGCTGATTTGAAGAGGAATGCAGAATTAAATTAGCCATATAGAGAGTAGGACATAATTTACTTCACCGGATAAAATTTTGGAATTTTTTTTTTCAGCTGAGAAGGGTCAATGGCTACAGGTTTAAGAGTTGAGGACAAACTTGATGGGGCAGTAAATTCTGGTGCTTGGAAGGAGTGAATGATTTTTATTCTATAGGAGATTGAGTTGTTGAGAACTCTACAAAAAACCTAGTAACAGTGCCTACAGATGTTACACTTCTGGCAACCTATACCAAGAAGAGCATCAAGGCTAAAAGGATCATCCTTGATTCCATCAAGGACCACTTGATTCTGCATGTGACAGGGAAGACTATTAGAAATTAATGGATGTGTTTGTTTAACCATAGAAAATATAGCAATATTGTCACCCAACCATAGGCCGAATCCACCCCCGAGCACCTTCACCTTGATAGAGAATCATTTTGAAAGAAAACCCTAGGCTAGATAGCCAAACAAGATAGTGCACCTCTCTCCAAGGATAGCACAACAAGAAAGAGTAACCAAAATTTGATTAGAGAGTCTAAACCCAGAGAAGATCGAGACTATAGACTGGTGGCAGAAGCTCCTCCAAGGCTTGCACACAAAACTGGCCAGCTGCAGTGTGCACAAGTGTGTTGCTACAATTTTGAGAAGTCTAGCCAGAATGAAGACTGGCCTCCTGTATTTATACTATTTTTGGTAGACTTCCTAGGCCGACTTCTCATTCTAGGTGTTAATTTTCTTAGTATTTAGCATTTCCTTTAGTTGACTTCTTCTCTTGGAGGCTAATAACCTAATACAAATTATTCTCTTGAGTCGACTTGTCTTCTAGGGTTATTAGCCAACTAATTAGGGTTTCTTCTTGCTTCCCRGAATATTYTATTCTCGTCAGGGTTACACGTGGAGATAAATACCTCCYGCGRCTACCATAATATCAACACTCCCTCCTAGCTAGGGAGGTATTTGAAGGCAATGGTCTTGAGCACAAACATACCATTTAATCGGTAGCATCATCATAGCCACACAGGCTATCTCRTGATCAAATCACAAGCACCATCATCATTATTAGTATCATATGATAACATCAACTGCATTATCTCTCAAAGCCATATTGTATCTGAGTAATTAGGCATGATGCTCAATAAGTCCTCACTCCATGGAGTGATACAAGAACCATTCTTMTAATCCAAACATATGTCCTAAAAGAATAATTGTTCCAACATATGYTGGAAGCCACACCATGAGCTACAAGGAGTATTCTTCTAATCTGGACATGCRTCCTAGAAGAATAAYTGTCCTGGACCATTTTCCGCCYGGAGAATGTCAGTCCACCATCGCATTGACTAGATGATAATCATTTTCAATATTTSTGATAGTTTACAAGGAAAGAAGAACAATGTCATTCAACAGAACATARCTATGTCTATCCATAGTAGTACACAACTAAAATCCAGTGGTACACTACCACACCAAGTAGCACACAACTACTTGATCAGTGACATATAGTCACAATCAGTGGAACACTTCCACCAAAGTAGCATACATCTACTGTCCAGAGACATACAATTTCCATAGAAATCATATCATTTGATATCAACCTGCACAGAAAAACAATGTCATGATAAAAACTAAATCATTTGTGCCATTCTTCCACTCACATCTGTGATATCTGGAAGAGCATCTGCCCTCAGAAGGTAAAACATCAATCATGAGCTATATGGACTATTCTTCTCAAGCAAGGAAGAATAATTGTCTCGATTTATGAGCCTGGACCATTCACCTATCTGGGTCATTCCTCCAGCACTAAACAAAGTGCAACCTAGAGAGAATGAGTATGCCCTAGGGAATGCATGTCCCTGCTTGTTGAACCTGGACCATTCACCTATCTAGGCCATTCCTCCGACACTAAACAAAGTGCAACCTGGAGAGAATGAATCTTCCCTAGGGAATGACTGTTCGGACCATTTCCTAAGGAAATGACTATCCCGCACCAACCTCCAAAACATACCATTCTTTGAAACTGCTCACAATTGTGAGCTTCAAAAGAATAATTGTCCGATGAGGTGGACCAGTCTTCTTAAACACTATTGAGAGTGACCATCAAGAAGAGAGATTGTCCTAGACCATTCCCCCACACTGGCCACAAGGGGAATCATTGTCTATGGCACATCAACAATCCATCGAACCATTTTCATTACGAAAATGACCATTCAATATGGACCATTTTCCAAACTGGAAAATGTCTGTCCATCAGAAATATCAAACCACTTTCCAAACTGGGAAGGAACTCCTCATCCTGGGCCATTTTTCGAACTAAAAAATGACTGTCCATAAAGAAATAACACATCAGTGCTCCCTCCCAACCTGGGAGTCATCTCTTCCTTTTTCAATAAGGAATTTGTCTCCATGAGCTCCATCTTGAGTACGCAAACTCTTGCATCTTGGACAGAGGCTTTAACAAAATGTTTGCTTATCTGCTCATTTTTTGAGATATATATTGGAGAACCACTTTCTCTTTTTTGGACTTCATCACGGAGAATGTAATGCTTGATCTCAATGTACTTCGGTATTTCTGGAACACTGTTTTTTCTAAAGGCTTCATATAGCTCTGATCATTACAATATATCATTTTTGGATTCATCTTTTGTTTCCTACTAGCTCATAACATCGTGGCAAGACTCAAACTGGAACATATCCATGTGGCACTTCTTCTGTCATCACGAAAGTTTGTCATGGATTAGCAATCCATCATCCTGGACTTCTGAGTAACCATTCTGATTTTTATCATAGAATGTTTTCACCATGATTCTATTGTGCATGAGAATCTTTGCACTAAGTTGTTTGAATCCATACAAAATCTTCTTCCATCTGCATACAAAGGTCTCTTCCTGGTATACCTCAAATCCTTGAGGTTGCTCTACATATGCTCTTTGTTCAATTATTCTAGAGAACAGTCTTTGCATTCATCTGATGTCAACTCCAACCCATGGATATTGCGAACGATATAATGGCTCATGTAGAGGTATGTCTAGTTTACTGGAACAAGCAATCATCATAGTCTTCTCCCTCCATTTGGGAGAACCTCTAGTTCTGGATCTCGCAATGCTTACATTCATGAGTCTTCCATACATTGTTCTTCATAAAAACTTTCATTTCCTCTACTTGATTTCTTTTAGTGAGTTTAGATCAAGATGGTAGTCTTGTGATTCTTGATACAATGACTGGTTGTTCTAGATTTTCTTTATCTCTTGGAATCTTCATGTTCTTCCTCATGTTTCTCTTTAGCTCTTGGGTCCATGGATTTTTCTATAGATTCCATGCCCTGAAGATTCCAACTTATTTCTTTCATCATAGGATCATGGATGTGGATGGATAGCCAAGGATACTTTAAGGCTTATTTTCGAAGAAGACTTCTTCCAAAGTCACACTGAACATGTGTTTCTTTTCATGGTTGCTACCATGGATAGATACTTCATCATCTTCAATGGATCATATTATTTAGGATTAGCTCCCTCCTAATCCTTACTTCATTCATGAATGCATGCTCTTTTTTTTAGAAATATATAATCAGATCCCTCCATCTAGTAGAGTCCACGCTTCCGTCTGCATCCTTATTGCCTTATGAAAAGTGTCATAAATCATTTTCCAATTTCCTCTTGATTGCTGAATTCTTTTTGTATTTACTTCTTCTAGGTTTATTCAAGATTGAATATGATTTCGGCTTATATTACAGTTGTTACTTATATAATAGCTTCCACATGAATTGTTACCCAGGGTTGTTGATGTACTTCATCCTTTCATGTGCATTGCCTGACTTGTAGTCATTGTGATAGCAAGTCCTTATTTTGTTGATCTTCCATAGGTGTAGTTTCTCTTTGAACATCTTATATTCTAAGAAATAGATATGCAAGATATGTACATAAAACATGGTATGTACAAGAACTATGAAGAGTATTGTTACCTTGTCTTAGAAGAAAAAGTATGATTTTTCCTACTTGGCTTTCTTTGAAGGTTCCCTTTCTTTGGAAATCGATGCTTCATGTGTTTCCTTCCTTTTCTTTAACTCGGGACAATGATTCTTGTAGTGACCGTACTTTCGACAATTGAAACATTGTATTTTTGACATATCTTTCTCTTGATTTGGTTTATTCCTAGAACCAAACTTCTTTTTATTCCTGAAATTCCTGAACTTTGTTGTGAAGGCTTGTTCTGTTAGAGTTTAAGATATTATTAGGTTTCTTTTCAATTCACTATATAACCATAGAATATATAGGATCACTGAGAAATACACAATCACAAGAGACACATCATTTATCCTGGGAAACCCTCATGGGGGAGAAAACCCAACAAAAAAAATCCTTAATATAGATATCCAATACAATGCCAAGAGAATAAACCAAACAATACAGAAAGTCCTCTCCCAAGTATATCCCTCTCTCTCTCTTCCTTCTTCTCCAACTGCAACTCCAAACTTTCGCCCTGATGAACAAGTGAGTGAGTGAACAAATGAGGCAGTAGCCTCTCTTATTTATACAATCTGGCAGACGTTGAACTGAGGTGTCTTTTCACTAGCAGGGTCGACTTCTCATTCTGGGTGGTTATAACCACTTTAATATATTCTGGGGACCGACTTCTCATTTAGCCTATTATAATTAGGATTTGACCAATCCGCAAAAGGGGATTTGGTCATTTAAAATACCTGACATGATCAATCCACAAAAGGGGATTTGGTCATTTAAAATACCTAACATGATCAATCCACAAAAGGGGATTGATATAATGAATAATACATCAATAATAAATAGAACACTCTTTGCAGTTACAATATTTCAACACTCCCCCTTAACAAGAAGGGTATTCTACAACAACATCAGGCGAGAGAGAGGGCATCATCATCAACAACATCTTGGAACACTAACTGGCATATCTATAAATCATTGAAAGTTTTTCTCATCATTAATATCATAATTCACAACAGGGAGCTAGAATGGCTAAGGTAACATCATCATCATCTTCAGCATGAGGATAAAGTAACATCATCATCTTCGGCATGAAATATAAAATAACATCATCATCATCATAATCATCTTCAACAAGGAGATGAAGTGGCATCATCATCATCATCTTTAGCAAGAATCTGAAGGGGCATCATCATCATCATCTTCAGCAAGAAGCTAATGTGGCATCATCATCATCAACTACATCAACATGGATTAGTATAACACTAATACATCATCATCATCAATAACAACACAAGTATGATACAACATCAAAAACAACAATATCACAACACAAAGGCTGGAGCATCATCAAAAACAACAACAACATAGCACGAAAGCTAGAGCATCATCAACATCAGCACTAGGTTGAGAGTCTTCAACACGAGGTTGGCATCACAACACGAAGCTAGATACACAATATCATCAACACAAAGCTGGCATCACAACACGAGGCTAGCACATCACAACACAAGGCTGGCACATCATCACATCACGAGTCTGGCACATCATCACATCAAGAGGCTGGCATGTCATCCACAGGAGGTTGGCATCACAACAATTAATCTGGCACATCATCACAACAATTAAGCTGGAATCGCATCACTAGGATGGTACATCATCACAACAATTAAGATGGCACATCATCACAACAATTAAATTGGCACATCATCAAAACAATTAAGCTGGCACATCATCATTTTGTGGTACTCTAACAGTCCCTAAGGAGCTGTCCATGAATCATAATATTCCCTAGGATATAAAATCCTAATGGAGCTACCACGTGGTACTCTGACAGACCGTCCTTACTGGACCTTCGAAATCTGCCCAGGAATCATAAGATTCCCTAGGATTATAATAATCCTAACGAAGCTACCACTATTGATCAAGATACCATAGTATCATCAGCACTACTCCCCCTTTCGATGGAGGTCCTTTCGAACTATACCAAGCTTGTCTCGAAAGTGCTCAACTTTACATGAGATACAGGCTTGGTCATCACATCAACAACATGTTCATTCGTGCTAACATACTGGAGCTTTATGGCTCCTCTCTTCACCATAGCATGGATGTAATGTTATTGGATATGTATGTGCTTTGACTCATTATGGAACACATCATCTCCATACAACTCTAGTTACCACATAGGATCACAATGGCTTCCATCTCCAAATCAAATAGATCTGTCAACAACATCCGAAGCCATACGAATTCACAACTAGTGGAACATGCAACAATGTATTTTTCTTCTGTTGTGCTCGAAGCAATGTTGAATTTCTCCCTACTCTGCCATGAAATCATGGTTGACTTCAGACTGAAACAACATCCTGAAGTGCTCTTTCTATCAGAAACACTTCCAGCTCAATCTAAATTGGTGTAACCACTCAGTCTGAAGTCATGATCTCAAGTATAATAGAGACCAAAATCCAATGTACCGTTAATATAACTCATCATATGTTTTGCAGCAACAATGTGAACACGTCTGGGTTCTACCGGATACTGACTCAAGTCAAAACATATGTCTAGCCTAGTATTCGTCAGATCCATCACTGAACCAATAATATGTTTGTACAGATTAGCATCAACCAATTCTGACAAGGTATCTACCAAGAGCTTCAAATTCGTTACCATGGGTGTGTACATGGATTTGCATTTCAACATGTCAACCCTTTTCAATTTTAACTGTATACTTCCCTTGGTTTAAGGAAGATCTTCTTTGTGCTCTACCAAACTTCAAGACCTAAGATATAATGCATTTAGGTATTCCATCAAACTATGTTCCGAGCTTCTTCTGCAATCTGTGATGAGATTTTCTTCATCTTGTCAAGAATACATCATCTACATATAGTAGTAGCATCACTGGCTCATCATTCATAACCTTGACATAAAGGTTAGAATCAACTTTTACTCTTTTTAAAGTCCAAGCTCGTCGAGAAACTGTCAATCAAGCTCTTGGAGATTTCTTCAATACGTACAGAGCTTCCTTCAACCTGCAGACCTAAGGCTTTCTATCTTCAATATTCAAACCAAATTTTCATGTTACATTGTACCAATCTGGTACACTTGCTTAGTTGCAACTCAATCTGCACAAACATGTGCTAGTTCTATGTCCTTTTTGCAAGGCACTATCTATCTCACTATCTAGGAGTATGTCCTCTACTCTCTCTACAACAGTTCCTTCTGGAATATGGGACTCTTCACCTGCAGCTTCTCTGAGGCTGAGAATGACTGCTTCATTCTCACAGTCGCTGCTAAAATATGAGAGTAACTCTTATTTTACCATGGCAACAATTTCATCTGAAACTAACAGTGGCTCAATAACTGATACTAAAGCTATCTATTCTTCTTTCATGGAGGTAACACTATATTTTATCATAGTTATGTTTCCATGACCCAACTAATGTACTGCAACAACTGCCACTCAATTTTAAATATGGGGATTTCTCCCCCTGCATCTCATACTATATATGAATCATGGTTGTTCTGGTTGTCTTCATAAATACTAGAACTATTTATTCAATAAGTGTCTTGGCATATTATTCTCCCTCTTGCTGGGAGAATCCTCTGGACACACATCAGGCTTTGTTCATCTGCAACATGCTTGATCTGTATAGATCAATCTTGGATGTCAATACTGACTTCTCTTTTAGTCTCACAGAAGAATCCATATCCTAGTCTTTCTGACTGGCTTTCTTCTCTGTTACTGAAACAAGGGAATCTTCCCAGGAGATTTCATATCTCCTCGAAGTTTATGAAGCTATGATCTAGTATTCTCACATCATCTATCTCCCGGTCCTGGGAGTTGTCTCTTCATTTGATCCTTTCTGAGATCAAACTTATTATCGATTTCTTCTGAGTCCACAAGGACTTCATCATCTCTTACAGGGTATACTTGGTGTTGAATACCAAGTCTAAATATGAAAGACAAAGTCAGGCTTCAAACGATATATGCTTCCCATTCTAATTTCCAGTCATATTTTGAGCCTTCTTCTCCTTTCAATCAATCTTCATATGAGATACTCTGAATCTCAAGAGATAGCTTCTTCTTCTTCTTCTTTGGTACATGAGTGTATATGGTCATGTACATAGTTTGCTTCATATCTCATCTAATATGTTGCCTTCTTGCAACCTTCACTATAGCTTCCTCAAGGTTATAACCTCTGACCTGAAACAAGGTCAATAAAACAACAAGCAAGAGTAATACTCTTTTGATAATAGTAGATAAAACAATAACACAAATAATCATCACATTGGCTCCTTTAGAGCTACCACTTGTGACCTATCTGAAGAAAAGATCAAAAGTAAGAAATACAATACAAAATGAGGTCAACACTCTTATAGTGTTATGATCAAACATTCCTCCATGGCAACCTGGAACTAACACAAGATGTTTGCATGCAATTCGTCACTAGGTGAGCAAATTAAGAGTGCTTACATGCCCAGTTGGGCTCTGCTAGGCATGACAGCTGTAAAAGGAAAGGTTAGAAAGAGAAACTACAAAGTTATAAACAAGAATTAAACTAAAACAAATAAAAACTATGAGCATATAAAACAAATGAAAAATAAATACAAATGGACCGATATCACCAATGTATAAGCTGATCTATTGATGAAATCCAAAAGCACAATGAAGAAAGGGGACTTGGGTCCCTTCTTTCTCCAATGGAAGGCTCTTGAGGCCCTCACAAGCTTGCTCTCATTACAATGAAAAAATGAAAATGTGGGTGAAAGAACTCCAAGCTTATCCACTCAAGAGAGAGGTGGATAGCTCTTGTGAAATGATGCATATGTGTTCTTGTCAAAGAATGAGTCCTTAACAATCTTGGCAGCATAAAAATGCATATAATTCCTTGAGAAAGTGATGGTTATTCGTGGCTTTTTATAGCCTAGCATTGGGTGATAATGTAACCTATTTGGAGTGTGAAAAGGGGCTCTTTAGGGCTCAATTAG
>JZKD02S2313463.1:11301-35679 GCA_000966675.3 Picea glauca
TATTAGGTCTTCTTACATCCGCCTTATTCTATTTTATTGAAAGGTCTTATTAATATTGACCGTTATTACATCCGAATACATTGATCTACCTATGTGCGGGTTAGGACCTTAACAAAGAGTCAAAGAACTCGACTCCCTTACATTTCGAACTCTCGGTTTCTGAAGTCCCGAAATGCGAAAGGCGCCTCTTGTCTTAGCCCGGGGTCATAACCGATGGACACATGGAAGTGAATCATGTACTTGGTGCGTGAGCTGTACATAACGGATTTTCAACAAAAGAACCAGTGAATTGGTTTGGTGAAGGTCCCAATTTGAAGACCTAGCCTATGCTAGAACCTCGTAAGAATTCAGGAACTCTGTCTCTTGATAAAGAAGGAGAAATAAAGAGGTGAAAAATCTATTCTGTTGTAGTGGGTGTGTGACAAATTGGTATCAAAGCATGGTTACAGCACTTGGCCTGCTTGGGCTCACGAACTAGTTGTGCAGAAAACTCCATTGAAGTACTCCTAAAAGGAGTAACCCTCTATCTTAACCTCCTTAATTACAAGTTGAATTTAAGAATGAAAACTCCTTTTGTGTGTGTGCATGTGAAAAATATGAATTATGTACTGGTTATGAATGAATATAAATACTGACTAACAACAAGCGTTTTTCTTTTGCACACAAGCAGAAGATCAACTGTGGGAAACTGCAGATGCATAGAATGGTGACTTACCATGAAGTGGGGGATGTCTCCCATAATAGACACGAAGAGTCTGGTGAAAGAAGGGTAGTAGGGACCCCTCCAGATCTAGATGAGAGTGTGAGGAGCCTCATGGTCAAGCTATAGAGCTGCAAGGCCGACAACGAGAGGATGATGAAAGAGTAAGAGAAGCAAATAGAAATTGATGCAGTCTTACTGCAGAGTTTATCCGACATACAAAGACAATTGCAGCATGAACCTGACTCCAGTCACACGGACCAACGATAGACGAAGAAAAGTAGAAGTCCACTTGAGATACAAAAACATGGTCTTTTAAGTGGCCACACTAGGAAGAGAACCTCGAGAAAAGTCCACCCCATAGATAAGGGACAAGCGTCGGACGATTCCTCTATAAGGGAAGCGGGCGACTCGGAGGGATCTTCTAGCAGCATAAATAGTTCCTATTCTTGAAGAAAACAAAAGAAGCAAAAGCATTCCAAGAGCCATAATCTCGAAGAATTCAGGAAGGCCAAACCACCCTCTTTCAATGGTGAAATAAATAAGAGAGAGGAAGCAAAGGCCTGACTGCTTGGACTAAAGAAGTATTTCAGAGTCCATGACTTCTCAGAAAATTTGAAAGCCGGAGTGGCCACCTTCAACTTGAATGGAAAGGCTTCCATCTGGTGGGAATACCTTAAGAATGTAAAAGGGATTCACAAAGAGGGCTTGTCTTGGGAACGGTTTGAGAGATACTTCCGGAAGAAGTATCTGTCGAAAACGTATTTCAATGAAAAGACTAAATAATTCTATGAACTCAAGCTAGGGAAACTCACCATAGAGGAACATGTTAGCAGATTCCTCGAGTTGTTGAGGTACGTACCCTATATAAAAGCAAAAAAGGAAAAGGTGCAACGGTTCATCAGCGGACTACCTAAGGACTATTAGAATAGGATTGAGTTTGATGAGCCAAAGACCCTAGAAGACACTATCCGAAAGGCAAGATATTGTTATGAACATCTTGGGCATCGAACAGAACCTCGTGAAGGATGGAAGCAGACGAAAAGTTTGGGATTCCAAAAAAAGGGGCTTAAATCTCCAAGATTTAAAAATTATAAAAAGGACACAAGGATGAGATTCCCAACCTGAAGTGGACAACAACAGAATTTTCCCTCCCATAGTTGAAATAAACCTTTCGGATCTACCCCAGGCAGGATTGATAACCCAAAGAAAGAACCCTTGAAATGTTGGGATTGTGGAGAAGAGCATCTAATGAGGGATTGCCCGCACCGACAACAGAACAGTCGAAGAATTTACAACATTCAAGAATATACCACCATCAATGACATGGCTAGGAGTATGCCACAAATTTATGCAGTCATGGATAATAAACAAGCTAACCACCAAGCTTCAATGGTGGAGATAGAAGGTATGATCACCAACCATCTAGTTTCTATTCTAATCAACCTTGGTTCAAATTTGAGTTATATAGCCCCTAAGGCTATTGATAAGTGTAAATTACAGCCACATAAACATGCCAAGCCATGGTTGGTACAGTTATCCACTGGCACTAAAAGAAAGGTAGCAGAGGTCATACCAGCCTGCCAATTTACTATGGGTAAATTCCCCACCCAAGCAACCCTTAATATACTACCCCTAGGGTCGTATGACCTGTTGATCGGTATGGAATGGCTAGCCACATATAGAGATAGACTAGACTGTTACCATAAAACCTTAGAATGTGTAAGTGAAGGTGGAAGAAGGATAACCCTTCAAGGGATCCAAAAACCTATCTCGGTGAGACGAATATAATCCCTTCAAATGAAAAAGTATTGCAGAAAGGGATGTCCACTATATGTGATATAGGAGTTGGAATCAATTGAAAATGACAAACCAAGCCTCGAAGACCATCCCATACTAAGAGAAAATAGAGATGTATTTCTGTAAGAGGTACCGGGTCTACCTCCACAAAGGGTCATTGATTTCTCGATAGAACTTGCACCGGGAGCGGTACCAGTGTCTAGGGCACCCTACAGGATGAGCACATCCGAGCTAGTTGAGCTTAAATTACAACTAAAATAAATGATGGACAGAGGCTATATCTGGCCCAACGTGTCTCCATGGGGAGCACCAGTCTTGTTTGTGAAAAAGAAAGATGGTATCCTCTGATTGTGCATAGATTATAGACAAATCAATAAGGTAACCATAAAGAACAAGTACCCCTTACCCAGGATCAATGACTTGTTCAATCAATTGGGAGGTGCTTCCATATTCTCAAAGATTGACTTGAGATCTGGATACCATCAAGTCTAAATCAAGGGTGAAGACATCCACAAAACTGCCTTTAGGATGAGATATGGTCACTATGAGTTTGTGGTAGTACCATTTGGATTAACTAATTCCCCTTCCACTTTTATGTGCTTGATGAACAATGTGCTCAGCAAATTCCTAGACAAATTTGTACTGGTTTTTATTAACGATATATTAATTTATTCCAATAATAGAGAGGAACATGAGGAACATCTTAGGCTTGTACTTCAATTGCTAAGAGAACATCAACTCTATGCCAAATTTAGCAAGTGCAACTTTTTCCAGAAGCAAATACATTACTTGGGTCATGTCATATCTAAAGAAGGAGTAGCAGTAGACCCTGACAAGATCAGTTCTATCATGGAATGGCCTACCCCAAAGGATGTTTCGGATATCAGATCCTTTATGGGCTTAGCAGGATACTATAGGATATTTATAAAATGATTCTCCAA
Organism: Picea glauca; assembly: GCA_000966675.3. Classification (NCBI taxonomy): domain Eukaryota; kingdom Viridiplantae; phylum Streptophyta; class Pinopsida; order Pinales; family Pinaceae; genus Picea; species Picea glauca. Next base: position 14,743 of record JZKD02S2313463.1, read on the forward strand.
TATTGGTTTTCCAATCACTTCCCTCCAGAAGAATGGAGATAAATTTACATGGACACAAGAATGTGAAGAAAGATTTCAATCCCTGAAACACCTTCTAATCCATGCACCCGTGCTGAAGATCGTTGATCCCAAAAATGACTTCCTCGTGTGCACTGATGCCTGTAAGGAAGGGCTTGGAGGAGTCCTTATGCAAGGAGGAAGTGTAGTCTGCTATGAATCCCGAAAATTGAATGAGCACGAAGTCAAGTATGTGACCTGTGATCTAGAGCTAGCCGCCATAGTGCATGCCTTAAAAATGTGGAGACATTACCTCATGGGAAGGAAATTTGTACTTATGACAGACCACTGTAGATTGCAATATCTGTTTGACCAACCAAAGCTCAATGCCAGACAAGCTAGGTGGATGGCCCTCCTTAGTGAGTTTTATTTTGAAATCAAACATGTTAAAGGAAAGGAAAATAAGGTGGTCGATGCCCTTATAAGAAGTATGAAAACAATTCACTTGGCAGTGGTGAGCACCTATGAGACGGATGTCAAGGAAAGAGTTGGGAATGCATAAGAAACAGACATATTCTTCCAGACCGTGACCTCGTATTTGGAGAAAGAACCCACAGGGATAAAGTATGAAGGCTACCAAATGATAGATGGAGGTATGCTAACTTACAGAAACATATTGTATATTCCATATTGTGATGAATTGAAGAGGTTCATAATGGATAAACTACATAAAATACCCTATACTGGTCATCTAGGATACCAAAAGATGATCACGGCCACTAAGAAACAATTCTATTGTCCTGGATTGGAGAAGGACATAGCTAATTACTTATCCAAATGCATAGAATGCCAATAGGTTAAAGGAGAACACCGACACCCAACAGGATTATTACAACCTTTACCAATCCCAGAATGGAAATGGGAAACCATCTCCATGGATTTCATCACCAGATTACCAACCTCGACCAAACATAATGATGCCATCATGGTAGTGGTGGATAAATTGAGCAAGTTCGCTCATTTTATCCCCGCCAAGTTGACTTTCAAGGAAATAGACATCACCAGCATATTCATGAAGGAGATATTCAGACTACATGGTATGCCTAAAGAGATCATGTCTGACAAATACATGAAATTTACTTCCAACTTTTGGAAATCCCTCATGGGCGGGTCTAGAGACCAAATTGTTGTTTAGCACAACCTATCATCCTCAAACCAATGGACAAATGGAAAGAGTGATCCAAATATTAGAAGACATGCTAAGGATGCATGTAATGCATCAACCCAAAAAGTGGGAAGACTACCTGCCACCAGTGGAATTTGCCTACAAGAACGGCTACCAAGAATCTCTGAAGATGATTCCTTTCAAAGTCTTCTATGGTAGGCCATGTAAAACTCCCATCAGTTGAATTAACCCCATAAACAGAGTTACTATTGGACCTGACATGCTGAAGGAAATGGAACAACAAGTGACTTAGATAAAACAAAATTTAAAGGTTTCCCAGAACCAACAGAAAAGTTACGCCGACCGAAAGAGAACTCCAAGAGAGTTCAGGGAGGGAGACCACGTATATCTCATAGTTATACCTAGGAAGAGTTCGTTGAAGATGGGATCTTGTGCTAAGTTGGCACCTCGGTATTGTGGACCCTTTGAAGTTCTAGATAGAGTGGGACCTATAGCCTATAGGCTAGCACTTCCTCCCACAGTAAAAGCACATAATGTTTTCCATGTTTCATTATTGAAGAAATATGTACATGATTCTAATCATATAATTAACTAGTCTGTTGATCCGGATTTATGCAGGAATGGAATGTAAGAAGAAAATAACAGAGTGTGCACAATAGTATTGCAGAGAACACAGTGATACAGTAAACACACACTTCTATTAATTAATGAAATAGAGAAACTGTAAAATTGTTGAACAATACATAGCTAGAATGGTGGTAGCATATCCCTGATAAGAGATGTGGAGACTATGCTCATCCATGACCAAGATTATTACAAAAAGAGGCCAAAGGGCCTTATTTATCAAAAGAAGGAAGGTAGAAACCAAAAACCTAACCCTAGAAGATGAAATGCCAAAAGTCAAGTGGGCCCTGTTTGGGTAAGTTAGTCCATCAACTTCCCGGAGTCATAACTATTGCATACGATCTCCGTTTAAGGTGCACGATAGCTCGTTGGAAAGATATATCCAAGGCCTACAATGCTCAAGAAAAAATAGCATCATAGATTCTATTTTGCGAGAGAAACATACCCCAAAAAACATCGTTAGGGCATCAAAATGGCCCCGGAAGTTCAGGACCTGAAAAAACTGCTAAAAAGAGTAAATTACCAGAAATGCCAGAAAACTATTTTGAGCTAGATGGAAAGGTGGGCGGCCACCGATACCCATATGAATCATCTTTCATCTAGGTGGTACCAAAGGGAGAATTCCTACCATAACCTCAATGCATACTGGACAGAAAGGAAACCCCGCTCAGGAACCGAACCATTGCACAAGTCAAGGTGCAGTGGAAACATTTTGGCCCAGATGAGGCTACATGGGAAATGGAATATTCCATGAAATGGGCATATATGATTTTGTTTACTTTTGTACATACATGTCATGTTGATAGATAGAACATAGGAGACGATGTTCCTTTAAGGGGGAGGGATTTGTAACACCCTGTTTCCCCAAGTCTATAGAAATAAATATATTGGCCAAAAACTATGGAAAAATCAAAGATGTAAATGTTTGATTTGCCAGACCTTTGTATAAAAGGTCGATGAATGAAAATTATATCATGAATATGTGTTGCATGACTGCTAGGAGGGGGATGTGATGAAAGAGACCACGATGGTTGATGAGAGGCAGTGGAAGGGGCCAGGACTGGTTGTGTTAACTTTCACCCAACTGAAACCATACTGGTTTGTACATGCTCATAAAACAAAGCTCACTCTCAGAACCTGGAATGAATTACTCACCTAGATGGTAGGTGGGGAGGCTCCTCAAGAGTAAATGAGGGGATGGAGGCAAACCGCCCATCCGTAGAAGCTCTCAGACCTGACCATCAGACATGGAAATTCATTCCACACGCAACCTCATAGGAAAAAGGCAAGGAAAGAAGTGTGGAAGGGGGGGGAGAGGAGAACAGAGTGAAACACACGCAATAGGAATCGCAGAAGGAGAACTAAAAGAGCTTCGAAAATATAGTGCATCATGAGTAGAGGAGAAGGAGAGTAACCTTCATCCTCAAATTTCGACGAGCAGGAAGTAGGAGACTGAGTCTCAAAGAATCATGGTCTAGCTCGGGGGTGGCTAGTGGTAAATCCGATTGGAATCACTGAGCCTATGGTTGGGTGGAAACGAGCACCCCTCTCAGTGGTCGCATCACACCTGGTGTTTTTCTGATAAGTGTTTATATCTCGCGTCTTGAATTGAATATAGTGGATGCATACTCATGTTTGTACACTCATAAATGATTTTTGTATATCAATGTTTTCCTGGTGTTTTGACCAGAAATAATGGATGAATGCTTATACTTAAATGACCATAATCGGTTCATGAAGACAATGAATAAGTTCAAATTATGAGCCCATTCCCTTGAGATTTGTCCCATGTCTTTGACTCATGCTATGCCCTGGTTTGATTTCCCGAAGGCACCTCCTCCCGGGAAGTTCCCTCACATTACAAAGCCAGAGTGAGTTCCTTTAAAGGACTACCCTTTTAGAAAACATACGAGCTTACCTCACCTTTGTCATAGAAGTCATAGCTTGCTAATTTAAGAAGGCCTTTTAGTTAGGTCACCCAGCCTGGGGATAATTACCCAAGAACTCGTGGAAGGATTTTGTAGTCTAAGTTTGGAAGACTTGTACTCAAGAGAATGGTTCCCTCAGGTATCGACATTTCAGAGTTTCGGCTCCTGGGAACTCAAGTGAGAGACCTCCTGTCTTTGAATATCGCGAAATCCCGACTTGCGAAACCCCGAAATGAACTTAGCGTTATATATATATATATATATATATCAACATTTCGGATTTTCGTCTCCTGGGAACTCAAGTGCGAGACCTCTTGTCTTCACATATTGTGAAAGCCCGACTTGCGAAGCCCCGAAATGAACTTAGCATTATATATATATATATATATATATATATATATATATATCAGCGTTTTGGAGTTTCGGCTCCTGGGAACTCAAGTGCAAGACCTCCTATCTTCACATATCGTGAAATCCTGACTTGTGAAGCCCCAAAATGAACTTAGCATTATATATATATATATATATATATATATATATCAACGTTTCAAATTTTCGTCTCCTGGGAACTCAAGTGAGAGACCTCCTGTCTTCTCATATCGTGAAATTCCGACTTGTGAAACCCCGAAAAGAGCTTAGTAGATATATGGGTTTCGGTGTTGTGACACTCGGGAAACCAAAGGGTATGAACCCTCATCTTCCTACATCACGAAATCCCGGTACACAAAGTCCTGGTAGGTGAAATCATGAAGTGGCTTGGTGTGAATAGGATTTCGGGTTTCGTGGTTTGAAGAGTCAAAGAACTTGACTCCCTTTCATTTCGAACTACTGGTTTCCAAAGTCCTGAAATGTGAAATGCGCCTCTTGGCTAGCCTAGGGTCACAACCGATGGACACATGGAAGTGAAGCCTACGCTTGGTGCGTGAGTTGTACACGATGGATTTTCAATGAAATAAATAGTGAATTGGTTTGGTGAAGGTCCCTATTGGAAGACCTAGCCTCTGCTAGAACCTCATAGGAATTTAGGAACTCTGTCCCTCGATAAGGAAGGAGAAAGAAAAAGGCAAAAAATCTATTCTGTCGTAGTGGTTGTGTGACAACCACTATGATACCAATATGATCTATAAAATAGTATGGATATTCCAAGGGAACCATTCATCATAATATAACTTGTAATATCTTGTACTATTGTGAAATATTAGATTTTGTAATTTATTTCCTTGTATCCTAGATTAATTACTACTAGCTTAGTGCTTGAATTTATGAAAATAAATCAAATACAAAAATGAAATAAGAGGCAAATGAAGACACCATCCACAAAAATGAACACAAGATGTAACCTGGGAAACTCTATATGACACAAAACCTATCTAGAAGGTGAGGCCTATGCTATGCTCTCATTTCTTTAGTTATGAAAAAGCAATTACAAGGAAATGGGCACTCACTATGGAGTTTACTTTGACACCATGGCATGAATGGATGCTACAAAATCTTCTATCTCCTCTATTATTCTATCAATATTCAACTCTTATATTCTCTACTCAACTATGAAAAAGTACAATGCTAAAGGATGGAAACATTTCTCCTCCTAGTGGCCTAGTATTTAACATATCTATATATCCATCTAGGGTTAGGTATTTTTGCACTCTCAACCCTCAACTAGTGATGAAGTTTTGGACCTTATTTAATATTCTTGAAAGTCCACATTTGTCTGGCTCCTCATGTGTGAGTAATGGGGGTTTATGTGGCATCCACTCGTACCATGGTGTTCAACAAAGTAGCTCAAATTGTGAGAGGAATAACTTCCACATATGATCTCTGATTGGCATGATTTTCACATTGTTGGAAATCTATTGGCCTCTATAACAACATCAAGGGGATGAAAGCTATGCACACAAATTATTTACCCCAAAAAATGTCGCTTAATGCTTCAAAATGTCCCAATCCCCAAGAGGTATGTAAAATTCCTTGGATATTCCACTAGAGTAGTTTATCACAACATATATTAAACTATTATTCAATATTATATTTTTTCACTTTATTTCCTTATATCCCAAATCAGTAATTATTAGATTTTCTTGAATTTATGAAATAAATGAATTACAAAAATGAAGGAAATAAGAAAAATAACAAATAAAACACCATACACACACAAATAAACACAAGATATATTTTGGGAAACCCAATATGGGAGAATACCTGGCTAGAAGGTGATTCCTATGCTCATCTCTCTTTTCTTCAGTTATGGAAATGAAAATACCAAGAAAGAGGCACTCACTATGGAGTTGTCTTTGACACTATGGCCTATATGGATGCTACATAATATGTCCTCCTCTATTATGCTATCAAAATACCACTACTATATTCTCTACTCGACTATGCAACAAATACAATATAAAATAATGGAACCCCTATTCTCCTCCTAGCTTCCTGGTATTTGACATATCCCGATAACCATATAGGGTTAGGGTTTTGAATTCCTTAAACCTTAATTAGTGATAACTTTTGGACCTTATAGAATGTTCTTGAAAATACAAACATGGTTATACCCACCTATTTGAGTAATCGGGGTTGACGTGGCATCCACTCATACCATGGTGGTCAATAAGGTAGGTCAACTTGCAGGAGGCATAACTTTTGCATATGAGCTTTGATTGAGGTGTTGTTTGCATTGTTGGAAAGGTTTTGGAGTGTAGAAAAATATTGAGGGTGTGGGACAAGTTCTAGACACTATAGCCCCTCAAATTTCTGTGTAATGCCTCAAAATGGTTTTAGAAGGTTCCAAACACCCCAATTTTCCAAACTATGACTTGCCACTAAAATGGCCTTGGAAGATGTTTCCTCCAATTTTTTCCACCTAAAAAGTACGAAGATATATGATAGGTTATATGATGATTGAATATGAATCACCAAATTTCCAAACTGGGACCGACCACTAAAATGGGCCTTGCAAGACAATTCCTCCATTTGTTTTTCTTGTAAAATACTAAGATAGATGACAAATTACATAATGCTCCAATCCAGATAAAAAATGCCATTTTTATGGTTAAATTTGTAAGATAATTTCATCTATTCTTTCTTGATGTTATGATACTCTTGTGCTTGTCCCACAACTAACATTTTTATCTTGTTTAACTTACAAGGCTGGTTACATCAAGGGTTTTTCTCACCAATGCAACAAAACCCCAACTATAATAAATCATGGGAAAAAATAAAACAAGCTCTAAATTATGAATTTATTATGTTAAATGAAATTTCAGCAAAATGATTTGGGTAAAAATAAGAAATTCTTTACTTCACCAATGGAAAGGCATAAAACTTACAATAAACACCTAGGATTTTTTTTTTCGGTAAGATGGGATCCAAAATCTCCTTGGGAGGGTCCTTTTCTTCCCTACAAACTCAATGTCCAACTCTCCTGGCAATGTAAGCAAGCTCCCTTGTGGTTGGCGACAAGAAAATGCAAAGAGAGTGAGAAAATATTGAGGAATGTTTGAGTGGAAAAAGGGTTTCCTTAACTCTTTAGTGGCATTCAAACAACATAACTTTATTCTCTCTCTTTCTCATTGAATGCATCCCCATGGTCTCCTTTTATAGGTGAATAATAGAACCCAAATCTAGAAGTAGTTTCCATGTGAACTCTCTTCATGTATTAATATCTATCCATAAAACTAGTGGGAATTATGGAAGACTAAGTCATTGGCATTTACAAAGATGAGGATCAAAATATGCTCACATGTACCCACAATTCTACCTAACCAATAATAGAGATATTTATAAGCCATGGGCTAGTGTTGGGTGCAGGCCCATTTTGGAATAAAGGATAATTGTGGAGAATAAAGCAGAAGACAACTGGAAGGAAAAGCATCACGCACAAGGTAAACGTGCATGCATAGGAGGAAATCATGCAAGGAATGCATACAAGAAGGCCTAACCGTGATCGGGTTAGGGTTTTGGTAAGAATATCTAATGGCTAGTAAGCCAAGAACATGTATAAATAGGTACCTAGGAGCTCTAGGTCGAGGTTATGAGGTTCGGAGTTGGATGTCATGTTGTTTTTTCATTGTTATCATACTCTTCTTCCGATCTATTTTTGTAAGTTGTTGATCCGAGGAGAGTAAATAAGGTATATATTGAGGGTTACATCACAAGATGAGGAGCCTAGTCTGATCTAGTATTCCTCATTGTAAGATCACGACTTGTTTTGATGGAGATTTGTAATGTGCACAACACTGTAGTTTTTGAACCAAAATAATAAAAGAGAAGAAAAACCAAATCTTTGTGGACGTAGCCCAAGAGGGGTGAACCACGGTAGACCTTGCATTATGTGATTGAATGCTATGGATTTCTTATGGTGTTGATGATTAGATGTTAGACAAATAAATGAATGAATTAGTTAGATCTGATATTTTACATGCATGAGTAACAATGACAGATTAATCAAGATAAGTTGAATGCTATATTAAATAAATGAAGAATACAAAGTTTAGTCACAGATCCCCACTCCTTTCCCAGGATGCAAGAACCTGAGTGTTGCATCCACCCATTAAAACTATCTCAAGTGAGACTGCGCAGTGCATCTTGTGCGCTTTGTTTCCTTTTGGATTACTAGGAGGGCCAATAGTTTTAGGGGGGTTTTGCTGGAAATCAAGTGGACCTGAACCTAGGTCAACCCAAGAAGGGTAGCAAGAGTAAACTATAACTAAAAAATGGTTTTGTTGCTAGTTGGAACATAATGGGATTGAGTGAATGAGATCTGCTGAAGAACCGTAAAAAAAAAATTATATCTAGTGACAAAACATTAAAAGAACGAGAATATAAAAGGGGATGTTGAGATTGTGGAACCCAACGAAGGAAGAGATCGAGAGATGGTTGGAAAAAAAGGAACTGTAATTTGCACAGGAAGATAAAAAAGACCCGAAGTTAACACGGTGCAAATATTTGGACAAGTGTAAGTTTTAAACCTATGAAATAAAGCAATGCATATAGATTCTTAAGAAAAACAAAAATTAATCAATTGCTCATACACATAGTACACAAAGATTTATACCAGAAAACCTCAACTGGGAAAAACCTTTCTTATATTCATTATATCAAATTTTACCATTAACCATACAATATATACCATGTTTTTATGTATTCCGTAGATACAAAAACCCTAATCCCTTAATATAGGATTAATTTAGAAAACCGCTAAAAATAGAAAAAACTGCAGTTGTCGAATATGACATGCCTACACAAACACATGAAAAGAATATAACACATACCCAACATTCTCCCACTTGTTGTTTTCTTTGCATCCAAGGGTCCACAATATTATATAGTCAACAATCCAAGGCAACAATGCCCATTGTTACTCTACACCAGGAGAACTTTTTTGTGCTCACAGACTTAGTCAATGAATCTGCAACATTCTTCAAAGTGTCAACCTTTTCCAACAACACCTTCTTTTCCTCAACCATGTCTCTCACAAAGTGATATTGAACATCAATGTGCCTTTTCTTTGAATGATAAGTTGGGTTCTTTGCTAGGAAGATTGCACTTTGACTATCACAATCTAATGTCACTGCTTGTTGTACCAACCCAATACTTGAACAAAATATTTGTAACCATACTGCTTCCTTGCTTGCATGAGTGGCTTCCATGTATTCATCTTTTGTAGTTGAGAGTGCCACTACAACCTGTCTTTTTCTCATCCAACTGATTTCTCCTCCAAATAGGTTAAACACATACCCACTTGTAGATCTTATGTGATCCAGATCTCTAGCCCAGTTTGTATCAACAAAGCCATGTATGTCCACCACTCTATTCAATCATGGTCTTCCTTGGTAGAAAAATCTATAATTGGTAGTGCCATGCAAATACCCGAAAACCCTCTTTACTATTGTTCAATGTTCCTTCCCTAGTTGTGACATATGCCTGCTCAAAAATCCCACTACATGTGCAATGTATGGTCTAGTACAGACCATTGCATACATCAAAATGACAACTACACTGGAATATGGAACATGATACATGTCCTCTTCTCCTTCCTGTGTCTTGGGACACTGATCTGAAAATACCTTTACACTTATAGGAATAGGAACCTTGACTGGTTTACTTCCATGCATATTAAACCTCTGCAATATTGTCTCAACATATTTTCTCTGATTCAACCAGAGTTTCCTATTTGCACGATCTCTTTTAATTTCCATTCCCAGAATGAAGTTAGCAACACCGATATCCTTCATGTCAAATTTGGAGGATAGTTGCGATTTCACCTCCTAGATAACATCCATGTTATTTCCTACCAACAACATGTCATCAACATACAACACTACATAAATGACGTGATTACCAAGCTGCTTAGAATATACATAGTGATCAACCCTACTTCTCACAAATCCCAATCCAAGTATGTATGTGTCAAAATTTTTGTACCACATCCTAGGTGATTTCTTCAAACCATATACTGACTTCTTTATCTTATAGACCAACTCTTTCTTTCCCTTCATTACAAAGCCTTATGGATTCTTCATGTAGATTTCTTCTTCCAAATCCCCATTTAGGAATGTTTTCTTCACATCCATATGTTCCACTTCAATATGAAAAGAAAAAACAATAGATAAAATAAATCTAATAGAAGTTAACTTAGCAACATAAGAAAAAATATCACCAAATTCAATTCCCTCTACCTGGGAATAACCTTTTTCTACTAACTGAGCTTTGTATTTCTCCACTTTTCCTTCTGCATTAAACTTCTTATTAAACAACCATTTGCTACCAACAAATTTTCTTCCAACTGAAAACTCAACTATATCCCATGCCTCATTCTTATCCAAGGCATACATTTCTTCAACCATGGCCTTCTTCCAGAGTTTACTATCCTCTGAATTCATTGCTTCCCTGACAGTTCTAGGATCATCATCAGTAATAGATAAAGAAAAATTGGAACAGAAATCAGGTGGACTATACCTTTTTGGTTGCCTTCTTTCTCTCAGTAATCGCCTCAATATTGGGGTATGAGTTTCTTCTTCTTCTTCTACTTCATCTTCTTCATATGATTCAGATTTTGCATCATCCAACTCAAGCTCTATTTTCTCAGGTTCTTTTTTCCTTGGTAGGGATTCCTATTTGGAAACATCTTTTACTTGTTTGAAAACAAAATATCGACTATAAACAGTCTTCTTGGTATCTGGGTTCCAAAGCTTATAACCTTTCACACCATCTTTATAACCAATAAAGATACACTTTTCATCCTTTTTATCCAGCTTACTCATATTTTCCTTTGGAACATGTACATAAGCATCAAAACCAAACACTATAAGATGTTGAAGAGAGGGTTTCTTTTTAGTCCATACTACGTGTGGCATTTTATCATCCAACGCTAATGAAGGTGATCGATTGACCAGGTAACATGTTGTACCCACTGCCTCTGCACAGAATTCCTGTCCTAACTCGACACCGTCGAGCATGATCCTTGTTTTTTCCATCAATGTTCTGTTCATCCTTTCTGCAATGCCATTCTTCTAAGGAGTGTATGGAGTAGTCTTCTTCCTTTCTATACCACACTTCTTATAGAATTATTCAAATTCATTTCCATAGAATTCTCCACCATTATCTGTTCTCAATACCTTTATTTTCTTTTCTGTCTGATTTTCTACTAGGGCCTTAAACTCTTTAAATTTGTCAAATACCTCATATTTATCTCTAAGAAAATAAATCCATGTGTTCCTTGAGAAATCATCTATGAATGAAACCTAATACACATATTTACCTAGGGATGGAACAAGAATAGTCCAAACACATCACTATGTATCAACTCTAATATCCCCTTTACTCTTGTAGCACCATATGGGAATCTTACTCGATTTTGTTTACCATATATGAAATGTTCACAAAAATCAAAATCTAGAGTGCAATTCGACATACCTTCAACCATACCTTTACTATGTAGTGTTCGAAGGCCCCTTTCTCCAATATGCCCCAGTCTTTGATGCCACAACATGGTCTTCTATTCAGGGATAGTATTGATCTTTTCTCCTTCATTTCTATGCTCAGGGACAACATAACTGTTACACCCATTAGTATAAGTTCTTCCCAAAAACTTGTACAAATTTCCACACCGAACTCCCCTCATCAACACCATTGCTCCTTGTACCATCTTGCAAGTGCCCTTTCCCAATACAATATCCACTCCTGCATCATCCAACTTTCTTACAAATATCAGTCTCCTAGCTATTTTTGTAATGGGAAGCACCCCTGGGAGAGTTCTAATCCTTCCATCTTTTAGCAGTAACTTAACCCTTCCACGTCCCATTATTTTTGTTGTCGAGTCATCTCCTAGGAATACATCACCGCCATCATATTTTTCATATTCAGAGAACCACTCCCTGTTAGGAGTCATATGGTATGATGCACCTAAGTCGATCAACCATACATCACGGTCTACATGTGTACCTATAGATGCCAGGTAAACATCACCTCCTTCTTCAGTGGAGGTTTTCACCTCTATGGAAGAGGTACTATCAGATGCCTTTGGTTTTTCAACCTTCTTAGACTTGCAATCTTTCTTATAATGGTCTGTTTTACCACACTTCCAACATTTCCTCAAAGATTTTCCCGGAGACTTAGATCTACCTGTAGATTTAGATCTCCCCCCTGAAGGCTTACCAGGATTCATGTCTTGGGTACAACCTCTTACAAATAAATCATATGTGTTATGACTATCCAAGCTTTTTCGCCTCATCTCTTCAGATAACAAGGATGAAACTACATCCTCATATTTCAATGTAGATTGAGTGGTACTACCAATTTCTACAACCAGATTATCCCAAGAGTCTAGAAAAGAACATAACAAAGTAATATACTTATCTTCTTCTGCAATCGTAATATTAACAGAGACAATTTGACTTACCAGAGTATTAAAGGCATTTAGATGTTCTGTCACAAAATCTCCATCTTCCATCCTAATATGATACAACTTCTTTCGAAGAAACAACTTGTTTACCAGGGACTTTGATTGATACAAATTCCCTAACTTATTCCATATTTCCTTGGCTGTAGATTTTCCCGAGACATTCAACAAAACCAAATCTGCCAGGAAGAGTCGAATAGTACTCCTTTCTCTTTTGTCCAACTTCCTCCAATCTTCATTTGACATACTAGTAGGTGGTGTACTAGTAGTTTGTGTACTAGTAGGTTGTGTACTAGTCGTCTGTGTGCCAGTAGGTTGTGTACCAGGATCCACAACGATCCATTATTCTTTGTCTACAAGAAGGTCCTCCATTTTGAGCTTCCATAGCTCAAAGTTTTTACTGTTGAACTTCTCTATCTTGATTCTAGAAGAGCTCATCGTTCCTCTTTATACACTCGAATAACCACTGCAAAAGATCCCACTAAACCCAGGTTTATCACTGACCCAAAATAAACTTGATCTATCAACACCGAGCCAAACCCTCAACAACAAAAACATCCCTCTGAAGCCAAAAATGCACTCTGATACCACATGTAAGTTTTAAACCTGTGAAGTAAAGAAATGCATATAGATTCTTAAGAAAAACAAAAATAAATCAATCACTCATACACATAGTACACAAAGATTTATACCAGAAACCCTTAATTGGGGAAAACCTTTCTTATATTCATTATATCAAATTTCACCATTCACCATACAATATATACAATGTTTTTAGGTATTCTGTAGATACCAAAACCCTAATCCCTTAATCCAAGATTAATTTAGAAAACCACTAAAAATAGAAAAAACCATAGTTGTAGAATCTGACACGCCCACACAGACACATGCAAAGAATATAATACATACCCAACAACAAGTACGTATTCAACGACTTGCATGAAGTATTTTTCTGTGATTTCCCGCATGTTTTACAGGAGTCGATATTGAGGTTAAAATACAACCACCCTACAAATTGGATTAGACAGATAGAATCAAATCTTGTGGAGATCATGCAGTTACAACAAATTGACAATAAATTTAAGCGTGTAGTAGATTTATGGTTAGACAACATTTTTTTAGGATTTGTCAAATAATTTGCAGTAGATACTGCAAAGTCTTACAACGCAGCGAAGCAAGAGTTCCTGAAGGGACCTCAAGTTACATATATCAGATCCCTGTATACTTCCATTAGGATGTTACTGTATAACAAATGTGTAATGACAATGTCCTTAGACAACTAAAATTCCTTGTGTGCATGGGGGAAGGGGGGAAGCACTGACAAGAGATGGAGAAATGGAGGAAGAAATGGATAAAGGAAAGAAGGAGGAGGTCTTGGATCCAATCATGATGGAGGAAGACTAGATCAAGAAGATCATGGAAACAATTGGAAGAATGCGCAGTGGAGCACCCTACCAATATTAGATGAACAATAAGAAGAGAGACATAGCCACGGGGGAAGGCTTGGCAAGTGATGAAGAAGAGGTAGAGGATCTCCAGACTATGGAGCAGATTGAGGAAATCCTATGTGTGACATATGAAAGGAAGAAAATAGGTCCAAGAGAAGAAACCAAAGGAAAAAATCTTATCCATATCAGTGTCAGTGTGGAACCCATAAACCCATGTGTGACTAATACACCATAAATAACACCACCATTTAGGAAACCGAATTTCAATTGAAGAAACAAAGAATGAATTGCATCTACATAGGGAGAAACAAATGGGGGAGACAGTTCAGGAAGCATTAGTCAAGGATCTACACCATGCAGAGGTAGTATTTCAACATTCAATATGACAGGACATGATCCCACCATCAGGTTACCAGAATTCAAGGGAGAGGCATCGTAGGACCCTGAGAAGCACTTGTTCATCTGTGAAAAGACCTGGGAAGCAAAGAAAATCATAGATGAGGATACCAAACTTGCACAGTTATCCATCACACTAAGAGACCGCGCACTAGCTTGGTACATGAGCTTAGTTGGAAACAGTCCACCAGAAACAACCAGAACGATTGTGGATATCAAAAATTTGTTGATAAATGAATTCTAGAATCCTAGCTTCGAGGATAAGTACATGAATGAGATGGCAGAGATCAAGCATAAACTAGGAGAATCTGTTTGGGATATAGACCAAAGATTTAAACAATTGAAGGGAAAGCTAAAGTATGTCATGACAGATATGCAACATAGGCATATGTTTGTGAATTCACTACTACCACACTTGAAATACTCTTTGAGACAACAAAAGTCTCAGACCCAGGAAGAGGATTTGCAAGAAACCTTGCAACTAGAAGAGAACCAATATCAGAAGACAAATCTAGAAATAGAGAAGCTCAAGGAAGACCTGAAGAACCTAACATTCCAATTAAAACAAAACAAGAGTAAGGGAAAAAGAGAAGTTGTTTAGTGTACCATATGTAGGACAGAAGGACACCAAAAGAACGAATGCCCAAAATTCACGCAATACATGGAAACAAGAATGCCAAACCATTCTCCATCAGGAGGACTATGGTGTGAGATATGTAAGACATAGGGGCATGATCCATATCACTGTCCAATGATGAATAAATACCAGATAGTGTCTAAGAGTTAATATTGCAACTTTTGCAAGTCAGTAGGCAATGCTGACAAAGATTGAAGGACAATGGAGCTGATGAGGGAAAGAACATTAGACACCTATAGGGTACAAGAAGAGATGATGACAGGGAAATTTTCACCATAGTTTAACTAAGTACCAGCCCCATATAACATAGTTCCACAACAATAAAACATTGTTCAACAGTAGTACAATACCGCACAACCACAGTATAATCTCGTGCAGTATAACCATGTGCCACAGTACAATACATCACAAGAAGATCGAGCTAGATATAGAGGTGGAGGACGAGGTAGAGGATGCTTTGGAAGAGGCAAAGGACCAGTGGTAACCCATAACTGTCAACAACCAGGAAACTATGCAAGAGAATGTCCACTCCCACCTGCGACATGTATGTATTGTCATGCATTAGACCATGATACAAAAGACTTTCCTACACTATTGGGGAAGATCCAGGAAAAGAGAAATCAGAACACTCAAAATGTTCAATGGATATTTGTAGAAGCAAAGGATGATGGAAGAAATATCAACATAGTTATGCGTGGAGGAGCTAAGATAGGATATGACGCAATAAGACAAGATCCAGAAAAACACCAATGGGTGAAGAAGAATGCCGAACCACATAAGCAGTTTGATGTGCATAATGAAAAGGAGATATTCAAGCATGCCTAAAAAGAGTTATTGAGGCCAGACATTATGTCTACATCAAATGTGCAACATACTCAGGATGCACCAATGTATGAGATGCCTTCATCACTGGATCACACTAATGAAGTACATCCCATAAGATAAGTAAGTACCATAAAGGATTTTCTGCAATCCTGTTTTAAACTACTAAATGATCCATCATCTATTAAAGTGTTACAAACTATGTTAGAAATATGTAGCATAGATGTAGAGGAAAATCTAGAACATAAAACAGTTAATCATTTTCATACGAGGAGGAGGACAAGCAGAGAATTCAGACTAAACACCAACATTGGAGATTTCAACATGGTGGATATCATACTGGATTTAGGCTCCGAAGTGAATGTACTACCCAAGAAGGCATGACAATGTATGGGAGATCCCACATTAGGATATTCACTTGTTCAGCTGAAACTAGAAAATCAACACAAGGTTCTGCCAATTGGGAGGCTAAAGGGTGTGACAATAGATTTGGATGGAGTATGCACTAAAGTCGATTTTGAAGTGATAGAAATAGTGGATGGCACAACACCTTATCCGACATTTCTTGTCTTGGGATTGGGTGTTTGATAATCAGTCCATAATCAATTTGAATATTAGGAAGATGGTATTTGATTCAGGAGAGTATAGAGCCATTATGTGATTAGATCCATCAGAAGGAGAAAGGTTTGTAGAACCCACTGGTTTAGACTTGGAGGAAATTAACTAGTTATACATAACCATCACGGGAGAAGAATATTATGTGAATCCAACTGCAGATGGGGTACTCGGTTGGAGAAGTATCACATCATCTGTGTTAGACTCAGATACAGGGTTGGAGAATTGACAACAGATATTACATGAAGTTTCCATAAGAAGGTGCACAAGAATAGACTGCGCAGTAAGATGGGTAGGGACAAAGATAAGAGAACCTCCCATGTTTCATGGGGTTAATGAGTTAGAATAATTCCTAACAATATATAAAGATGAAGTGTTAGAAAATCATAGGCTCTTAGCTAGATATAACACTCCAGGTAACACCTGCAAGATGGTGGGGTGCACACCAAGATACAATCAAGGACTGGTACCAATATAAGCGATTACTACACATCAAATTTGGCATAGAAAAAAGAAGCAACCGAATGCAGAGATATGATGGAAAGGGAAAACCAACAGAACACTTGAAGAAGTGCAGAACACTATGGAGAATGACACCACCAGAAGAATGGCCCCATCACTTTATTGAGACATTGGAAGGGATTCCAACAAATTGGTATGTAGACCAGAAATTGTGCAGAGGCACTGTAGAATGGATAGTGTTACAACATAATTTTATAATCACTTTCTCATTTGAACATGATAACCCCAACATGGATTCAACACTCAAATGAATTAGAGGGGAAATATTCATTCAACAACTAGAGGTTGAACTTATAACAAAGTATCAATAGTAGAACAAACAAACACTGAAAGAACCACTGTCATGATACCATGTGTAGGAAGAAGCACCAGATGAAGATGACCCCCACAACATTCAAATTAAATAAATTGAAGGAGAATGGGAGGTGGAAGGCCCATCTCTCAAAACATAATTATTTACTATGCTAATCAACGTGAATAAAGTAAATATTGGGACAAATGATAATCCAAAAATGGGGATTACTGGGACAAACAAGCAATAGAAAGAATAACAGAGTTGTTGCACGAGTACAATGACATGTTCCCAACAACCTTTACAA
Source organism: Picea glauca (assembly GCA_000966675.3). Taxonomy (NCBI): domain Eukaryota; kingdom Viridiplantae; phylum Streptophyta; class Pinopsida; order Pinales; family Pinaceae; genus Picea; species Picea glauca. Next base: position 32,413 of record JZKD02S2313463.1, read on the forward strand.
AGATGAAAGGAATAACAGGAGAGCTAGGAGAGATGAAGATACCTCTCAACATTGAGGCTAGATTAGTTAGACAACGACCATATCGACTAAACCCAATATATAAGAAAAAATTAAAAGTAGAAATTGATAGAGTGTTGGAGGCTAGAATCATATAACCAATGGAGGAATATAAATGGGTAAGACCTATGGTAGTTTAGGAGAAGAAGTAGGGAGGGATAAGGATCTATGTAGATATTAGGAGATTGAATGATTCTTTCTTACATGACCCTTTTCCTACCCCTTTCACAGATGAGGTATTGGAGAATGTAGGAGGCTGGGAAGCATACTCATTCATAGATGGATTCTCAGGCTACCATCAGATCAAGATATCCCCAGAATATAGGTACAAGACTACTTTTCCATAGAATGGGGATCCTACCAGTACAGAGTCATGAATTTTGGAATGAAGAATGCACCAACAATATTCTCAAGAATAGTCATAGCTTCATTCACAAAATTCATCCATCAGTTTTTAGTAGTATATTTGGAGGATTGGACAATCTACAGTCTATTGAAAGATCATGTAGAGGTCTTAAGGATGATGTTGGAAAGATGTTGGCAATGTCAGATATAATTAAATATCAAGAAGTGCATCTTTGGGACACCTTTTGGGATACTATTGGGAAATATAGTGTGCAAACAAGGTTTCCTAGAAGATCCTACCAAGATTGCAGTGTTTGTCAATTTACCACCACCAAAATTAGTACGTCATTTGAGAGAAACACTGGGACACACATACTACTATAGGTAATTCATAAAAGGGTATGCACAGATCACCGCGATGATGGAGAAACTATTGATGAAGGATAGTAAATACTAGTGAAATGAGGACTATCAATGAGGATTGGACACTCTAAAAGAGAAAATGGTAACAACACCAATACTAGTATTCACAAATTGGGAAAATACATTTCATGTGCATGTAGACGCATCAACGATGGCACTTGGAGATATTTTGGCACAACCAGGAGCTAAATAGTTAGACCATCCTATAGAATTTGCAAGAAGAAAATTGTCAGAGTCAGAGAAGAACTACAATATTACATAAAGAGAAGGATTGGCAATGGTATATGCACTGCAGAAGTTCAAACATTATCTTCTTGGGAAACACTTTAAAATTTTCACAGACCATTTTGATATCAAATACCTAGTTAATAAGCTAGTGTTGGGGGGGAGAATTTGTAGATGGTTACTGTTGTTTTATGAATTTGAATTTGTAGTGATAGTCAAACCACAGAAGTTGAATGCAGGACTTGATCACTTTTCAAGGATCACCAATGGAAAAGAACTTATGAATTTAGAGGACAACTTACTTGATGCATAGTTATTTCTAGTCCAAGTAGCTGATGAATATTTTGTTGACATCATTCAATACTTGAGTACAGGGACCACGCCACAAGTACTCAACACTACACAGAAGAAAAATATGGTAGTCAGATATGCAGACTATCAATTGATTGCAAGACACTTATACAAGATGGGTGAAGATAACATCTTGAGAATATGTGTACTAGAACATGAAATGCCTAGGATTTTAGCAGAGGCCCATGAGGGAATAGCTAGAGGACATTATGTAGGAAAAGATATTGGGTAGAAGGTATTACATGCAATACTATGGTGGAAGAACATTCACAGAGATACAAAGGACTTCTACCAGAGATGTGATGTATGCCAGAGGGTTGAAAAACCTAATATACGAGATGAGATGCCCTTAAGACCACAAGTAACCTTGCAAGTATTCGACAAATTGGAAATAGAATTTGTGGGACCAATTAATCCACCAGCAAAGAGGTCAAGAGAAAGGTATATCATTATGGCGACATAGTACTTAACGATATGGGAAGAAGAAATACTGGTAAAACATTGTAGCGTAGAGACAACAAGACACTTTTTGTTTGAGCAGGTGATCACTAGATTTGGATGCCCAAGAATTTTGATGAGTGACAAAGGCACCCAATTCATCAATAGTACTATCAAGTCTATGATTGAGGAGTTTGAAGTCTATCATCAAAAGAGTACATCATATCACCCTCAAGAAAATGGAACAATGGAATCCTTTAATAAGATCCTAGAGAATGCAATGACAAAGATCTGGATTATTGGGACTTGAAGATAACAACAATATTATGGGCATACAAGACTACATGCAAAATGTTGACAGGAAGACACCATTCAGGTTGGTGTATCGACAAGAAGCAGTTGTGCCATTAGAATTTTTGGTACCTAGTCTATGCATAGAAATAATCACTAACTTGATAGAATGAGGCACAATACAGGAAAGGATAAGTCAGTTGATGGTGATGGAAGAGGATAAGATCCTAACAGGATTTCACCAAGAAGTACAGAAAGCAAGGGACAAATCTCAGCATGACAGACATATTAAAAGGAAGAGTTTCAAGGAGGGAGACCTAGTCTTGGTGTATGAAGGTAAATTTCTTCAGCACCTAGGAAAATTCAGAATGCATTGGTTGGGACCATATGAAGTTAAGATTGTCACAGATGGGGGAGATGTACAACTGAAATATTTAGGAGGTACAGAACTCAGAGGAATGATCAATGGGATTTGAATGAAACTGTATAGGGATAGTCGACCTCCTAGAACTTAGGAAGTTACCATGCAGTAAAGATATATGTATATAGAAAAAAAAAATACCGTGTTAGACATAAGAAGACTGTGTGCAACAACATTGGGGTTACCGCACCAAACATAAGGAGAAATCGGGAAACAACATTAGGGTTACCGCGCCAGACGTCAAAAGACAATGTGCAACAAAAATGGACTTTGCGCGAACAAAATAAAAAGTCCATGTGCTACGATGAAATTAAATACGACACACTTGGAAATATCAACACATTAGAAAAAGGACAAACGTTCAGAAAAATGAAAAAATTTGAAAAATGGCAGTTACGGTGAAAAGGCACCAACTGGCAGCAATTATGGGGAAAAAGGCGGAAATTTGAAAAATGGAGGCTACGATAAAGGCACCAACTGGTAGTAATTATGAAATTAAATGAAAAAGTACGAATAAAGTGCCATTACATTAATCAATGTTGGGGAAGCTTCTTTGAGAAGCTTCATGACTTGCCTATAAAAAGGGGAATGCCGACAACATAAGACCCATAGTGAATTCATGAAATTATAGAGAGATAGAGCATGCAAAGTCGAAGTAAATTAACACAGGGTGAACCAGTGAAGATTCATTCAGCCAAAACTAACCACTACCCACG
>JZKD02S2313463.1:53722-65254 GCA_000966675.3 Picea glauca
GGTTGCTTCTTTTTTCTATGCCAAATTTGATGTGTAGTAATCGCTTATATTGGTACCAGTCCTTGATTGTATCTTGGTGTGCACCCCACCATCTTGCAGGTGTTACCTGGAGTGTTATATCTAGCTAAGAGCCTATGATTTTCTAACACTTCATCTTTATATATTGTTAGGAATTATTCTAACTCATTAACCCCATGAAACATGGGAGGTTCTCTTATCTTTGTCCCTACCCATCTTACTGCGCAGTCTATTCTTGTGCACCTTCTTATGGAAACTTCATGTAATATCTGTTGTCAATTCTCCAACCCTGTATCTGAGTCTAACACAGATGATGTGATACTTCTCCAACCGAGTACCCCATCTGCAGTTGGATTCACATAATATTCTTCTCCCGTGATGGTTATGTATAACTAGTTAATTTCCTCCAAGTCTAAACCAGTGGGTTCTACAAACCTTTCTCCTTCTGATGGATCTAATCACATAATGGCTCTATACTCTCCTGAATCAAATACCATCTTCCTAATATTCAAATTGATTATGGACTGATTATCAAACACCCAATCCCAAGACAAGAAATGTCGGATAAGGTGTTGTGCCATCCACTATTTCTATCACTTCAAAATCGACTTTAGTGCATACTCCATCCAAATCTATTGTCACACCCTTTAGCCTCCCAATTGGCAGAACCTTGTGTTGATTTTCTAGTTTCAGCTGAACAAGTGAATATCCTAATGTGGGATCTCCCATACATTGTCATGCCTTCTTGGGTAGTACATTCACTTCGGAGCCTAAATCCAGTATGATATCCACCATGTTGAAATCTCCAATGTTGGTGTTTAGTCTGAATTCTCTGCTTGTCCTCCTCCTCGTATGAAAATGATTAACTGTTTTATGTTCTAGATTTTCCTCTACATCTATGCTACATATTTCTAACATAGTTTGTAACACTTTAATAGATGATGGATCATTTAGTAGTTTAAAACAGGATTGCAGAAAATCCTTTATGGTACTTACTTATCTTATGGGATGTACTTCATTAGTGTGATCCAGTGATGAAGGCATCTCATACATTGGTGCATCCTGAGTATGTTGCACATTTGATGTAGACATAATGTCTGGCCTCAATAACTCTTTTTAGGCATGCTTGAATATCTCCTTTTCATTATGCACATCAAACTGCTTATGTGGTTCGGCATTCTTCTTCACCCATTGGTGTTTTTCTGGATCTTGTCTTATTGCGTCATATCCTATCTTAGCTCCTCCACGCATAACTATGTTGATATTTCTTCCATCATCCTTTGCTTCTACAAATATCCATTGAACATTTTGAGTGTTCTGATTTCTCTTTTCCTGGATCTTCCCCAATAGTGTAGGAAAGTCTTTTGTATCATGGTCTAATGCATGACAATACATACATGTCGCAGGTGGGAGTGGACATTCTCTTGCATAGTTTCCTGGTTGTTGACAGTTATGGGTTACCACTGGTCCTTTGCCTCTTCCAAAGCATCCTCTACCTCGTCCTCCACCTCTATATCTAGCTCGATCTTCTTGTGATGTATTGTACTGTGGCACATGGTTATACTGCACGAGATTATACTGTGGTTGTGCGGTATTGTACTACTGTTGAACAATGTTTTATTGTTGTGGAACTATGTTATATGGGGCTGGTACTTAGTTAAACTATGGTGAAAATTTCCCTGTCATCATCTCTTCTTGTACCCTATAGGTGTCTAATGTTCTTTCCCTCATCAGCTCCATTGTCCTTCAATCTTTGTCAGCATTGCCTACTGACTTGCAAAAGTTGCAATATTAACTCTTAGACACTATCTGGTATTTATTCATCATTGGACAGTGATATGGATCATGCCCCTATGTCTTACATATCTCACACCATAGTCCTCCTGATGGAGAATGGTTTGGCATTCTTGTTTCCATGTATTGCGTGAATTTTGGGCATTCGTTCTTTTGGTGTCCTTCTGTCCTACATATGGTACACTAAACAACTTCTCTTTTTCCCTTACTCTTGTTTTGTTTTAATTGGAATGTTAGGTTCTTCAGGTCTTCCTTGAGCTTCTCTATTTCTAGATTTGTCTTCTGATATTGGTTCTCTTCTAGTTGCAAGGTTTCTTGCAAATCCTCTTCCTGGGTCTGAGACTTTTGTTGTCTCAAAGAGTATTTCAAGTGTGGTAGTAGTGAATTCACAAACATATGCCTATGTTGCATATCTGTCATGACATACTTTAGCTTTCCCTTCAATTGTTTAAATCTTTGGTCTATATCCCAAACAGATTCTCCTAGTTTATGCTTGATCTCTGCCATCTCATTCATGTACTTATCCTCGAAGCTAGGATTCTAGAATTCATTTATCAACAAATTTTTGATATCCACAATCGTTCTGGTTGTTTCTGGTGGACTGTTTCCAACTAAGCTCATGTACCAAGCTAGTGCGCGGTCTCTTAGTGTGATGGATAACTGTGCAAGTTTGGTATCCTCATCTATGATTTTCTTTGCTTCCCAGGTCTTTTCACAGATGAACAAGTGCTTCTCAGGGTCCTACGATGCCTCTCCCTTGAATTCTGGTAACCTGATGGTGGGATCATGTCCTGTCATATTGAATGTTGAAATGCTACCTCTGCATGGTGTATATCCTTGACTAATGCTTCCTGAACTATCTCCCCCATTTGTTTCTCCCTATGTAGATGCAATTCATTCTTTGTTTCTTCAATTGAAATTCGGTTTCCTAAATGGTGGTGTTATTTCTGGTGTATTAGTCACACATGGGTTTATGGGTTCCACACTGACACTGATATGGATAAGATTTTTGCCTTTGGTTTCTTCTCTTGGACCTATTTTCTTCCTTTCATATGTCACGCACAGGATTTCCTCAATTTGCTCCATAGTCTGGAGATCCTCTACCTCTTCTTCATCACTTGCCAAGCCTTCCCCTGTGGCTATGTCTCTCTTCTTATTGTTCATCTAATATTGGTAGGGTGCTCCACTGCGCGTTCTTCCAATTGTTTCCATGATCTTTTTGATCTAGTCTTCCTCCATCATGATTGGATCCAAGACCTCCTCCTTATTTCCTTTATCCATTTCTTCCTCCATTTCTCCATCTCTTGTCAGTGCTTCCCCCCTTCCCCCATGCACGCAAGGAATTTTAGTTGTCTAAGGCCATTGTCATTACAAATTTGTTATATAGTAACATCCTAATAGAAGTATACAAGGATATGATATATGTAACTCGAGTTCCCTTCAGGAACTCTTGCTTCGCTGCATTGTAAGACTTTGCAGTATCTACTGCAAATTATTTGACAAATCCTAAAAAAATGTTGTCTAACCATAAATCTACTACGCACTTAAATTTATTGTCAATTTGTTGTAACTGCACGATCTCCACAAGATTTCATTCTATCTGTCTAATCCAATTTGTAGGGTGGTTGTATTTTAACCTCAATATCAACTCCCGTAAAACATGTGGGAAATCACAGAAAAATACTTCATGCAAGTCGTTGAATATGTACTTGTTGTTGGGTATGTATTATATTCTTTGCATGTGTCTGTGTGGGCGTGTCAGATTCGACAATTATGGTTTTTTCTATTTTTAGTGGTTTTCTAAATTAATCTTGGATTAAGGGATTAGGGTTTTGGTATCTACAGAATACCTAAAAACATTGTATATATTGTATGGTGAATGGTGAAATTTGATATAATGAATATAAGAAAGGTTTTCCCCAATTAAGGGTTTCTGGTATAAATCTTTGTGTACTATGTGTATGAGTGATTGATTTATTTTTATTTTTCTTAAGAATCTATATGCATTTATTTACTTCACGGGTTTAAAACTTACATGTGGTATCAGAGTGCATTTTTGGCTTCAGAGGGACACTTTTGTTGTTGAGGGTTTGGCTCGGTCTTGATAGATCAAGTTTATTTTGGGTCTGTGATAAACCTGGGTTTAGTGGGATCTTTTGCAGTAGTTATTCGAGTGTATAAAGAGGAACGGTGAGCTCTTCTAGAATCGAGATATTGAAGTTCAACAGTAAAAACTTTGAGCTATGGAAGCTCAAAATGGAGGACCTTCTTGTAGACAAAGAATAATGGATCGTTGTGGATCCTAGTACACAACCTATTGGCACACAGACGACTAGTACACAACCTACTAGTACACAAACTACTAGTACACCACCTACTGGTATGTCAAATGAAGATTGGAAGAAGTTGGACAAAAGAGAAAGGAGTATTATTCGACTCTTCCTGGAAGATTTGGTTTTGTTGAATGTCTCGGGAGAATCTACAGCCAAGGAACTATGGAATAAGTTAGGGAATTTGTATCAATCAAAGTCCCTGGTAAACAAGTTGTTTCTTCAAAAGAAGTTGTATCATCTTAGGATGGAAGATGGAGATTCTGTGACAGAACATCTAAATGCCTTTAATACTCTGGTAAGTCAAATTGTCTCTGTTAATATTACGATTGCAGAAGAAGATAAGTATATTACTTTGTTATGTTCTTTTCTAGACTCCTGGGATAATCTAGTTGTAGAAATTGGTAGTACCACTCAATCTACATTGAAATATGAGGATGTAGTTTCATCCTTGTTATCTGAAGAGATGAGGCGAAAAAGCTTGGATAGTCATAGCACATATGCTTTATTTGTAAGAGGTTGTACCCAAGACATGAATCCTGGTAAGCCTTCGGGGGTGAGATCTAAATCTACAGGTAGATCTAAGTCTTCGGGAAAATATTTGAGGAAATGTTGGAAGTGTGGTAAAACAGGCCATTATAAGAAAGATTGCAAGTCTAAGAAGGTTGAAAAACCAAAGGCATCTGATAGTACCTCTTCCATAGAGGTGAAAACCCCCACTGAAGAAGGAGGTGATGTTTACCTGGCATCTATAGGTACACATGTAGACCGTGATGTATGGTCGATCGAATTAGGTGCATCATACCATATGACTCCTAACAGGGAGTGGTTCTCTGAATATGAAAAATATGATGGCGGTGATGTATTCCTAGGAGATGATTCGACAACAAAAATAATGGGACGTGGAAGGGTTAAGTTACTGCTAAAATATGGAAGGATTAGAACTCTCCCTGGGGTTCTTCACATTACAAAAATAGCTAGGAGACTAATATTTGTAAGAAAGTTGGATGATGCAGGAGTGGATATTGTATTGGGAAAGGGCACTTGCAAGATGGTACAAGGAGAAATGGTGTTGATGAGGGGAGTTCGGTGTGGAACTTTGTACAAGTTTTTGGGAAGCACTTATACTAATCGGTGTAACAGTTCTGTTGTCCCTGAGCATAGAAATGAAGGAGAAAAGACCAATACTATCCCTGAATAGAAGACCATGTTGTGGCATCAAAGACTGGGGCATATTGGAGAAAGGGGCCTTCGAACACTACACAGTAAAGGTATGGTTGAAGGTATGTCTAATTGAAGGCATGTCTAATTACACTCTAGATTTTGATTTTTGTGAACATTTCATATATGGTAAGCAAAATCGAGTAAGATTCCCATATGGTGCTACAAGAGCAAAGGGGATATTAGAGTTGATACATAGTGATGTGTTTGGACTATTCTTGTTCCATCCCTAGGTAAATATGTGTATTATGTTTCATTCATAGATGATTTCTCAAGCAACACATGGATTTATTTTCTTATAAATAAATATGAGGTATTTGACAAATTTAAAGAGTTTAAAGCCCTGGTAGAAAATCAGACAGAAAAGAAAATAAAGGTATTGAGAACAGATAATGGTAGAGAATTCTATGGAAATGAATTCGAATAATTCTATAAGAAGTGTGGTATAACAAGGAAGAAGACTACTCCATACACTCCTTAGCAGAATGGAGTTGCAGAAAGGATGAACAGAACATTGATGGAAAAAACAAGGATCATGCTCAGCGGTGTCGAGTTAGGACAAGAATTATGTGCAGAGGCAGTGGGTACAACATGTTACCTGGTCAATCGATCACCTTCATTAGCGTTGGACGATAAAATGCCACACGTAGTATGGACTAAAAAGAAACCCTCTCTTCAACATATTATAGTGTTTGGTTTTGATGCTTATGTACATGTTCCAAAGGAAAATATGAGTAAGCTGGATAAAAAAGATGAAAAGTGTATCTTTATTGGTTATAAAGATGGTGTGAAAGGTTATAAGCTTTGGAACCCAGATACCAAGAAGACTATTTACAGTCGAGATTTTGTTTTCAAACAAGTAAAAGATGTTTCCAAATAGGAATCCCTACCAAGGCCAAAAGAACCTGAGAAAATAGAGCTTGAGTTGGATGATGCAAAATCTAAATCATATGAATAAGATGAAGCAGAAGAAGAAGAAGAACCTCATACCCCAATATTGAGGAGATTAGTGAGAGAAAGAAGGCAACCAAAAAGGTATAGTCCACCTGATTTCTGTTCCAATTTTTCTTTATCTATTACTGATGATGATCCCAGAACTGTCAGGGAAGCAGTGAATTCAGAGGATAGTAAACTCTGGAAGAAGGCCATGGTTGAAGAAATGTATTCCTTGGATAAGAATGAGGCATGGGATATATTTGAGTTGTCAGCTGGAAGAAAATTTGTTGGTAGCAAATGGTTGTTTAATAAGAAGTTTTATGTAGAAGGAAAAGTGGAGAAATACAAAGCTCAGTTAGTAGAAAAAGGTTATTCCCAGGTAGAGGGAATTGACTTTGGTGATATTTTTTCTTATGTTGCTAAGTTAACTTCTATTAGATTTATTTTATCTATTGTTTTTTCTTTTCATATTGAAGTGGAACAGATGGATGTGAAGAAAACATTCCTAAATGGGGATTTGGAAGAAGAAATCTACATGAAGAATCCATAAGGCTTTGTAATGAAGGGAAAGAAAGAGTTGGTCTATAAGCTAAAGAAGTCAGTATATGGTTTGAAGAAATCACCTAGGATGTGGTACAAAAATTTTGACACATACATACTTGGATTGGGATTTGTGAGAAGTAGGGTTGATCACTATGTATATTCTAAGCAACTTGGTAATCACTTCATTTATGTAGTGTTGTATGTTGATGACATGTTGTTGGTAGGAAATAACATGGATGTTATCTAGGAGGTGAAATCGCAACTATCCTCCAAATTTGACATGAAGGATCTCGGTGCTGCTAACTTCATTCAGGGAATGGAAATTAAAAGAGATTGTGCAAATAGGAAACTCTGGTTGAATCAGAGAAAATATGTTGAGACAATATTGCAGAGGTTTAATATGCATGGAAGTAAACCGGTCAAGGTTCCTATTCCTATAGGTGTAAAGGTATTTTCATATCAGTTTCCCAAGACATAGGAAGGAGAAGAGGACATGTATCATGTTCCATATGCCAGTGTAGTTGGCATTTTGATGTATGCAATGGTCTGTACTAGACCAGACATTGCACATGTAGTGGGATTTTTGAGCAGGTATATGTCAAAACTAGGGAAGGAGCATTGAACAATAGTAAAGAGGGTTTTCGGGTATTTGCATGGCACTACCAATTATGGATTTTTCTACCAAGGAAGACCATGATTGAATAGAGTGGTGGACATACATGGCTTTGTTGATGCAGACTGGGCTAGAGATATGGATCACAGAAGATCTACAAGTGGGTATGTGTTTAACCTATTTGGAGGAGAAATCAGTTGGATGAGAAAAAGACAGGTTGTAGTGGCACTATCAACTACAAAAGATGAATACATGGAATCCACTCATGCAAGCAAGGAAGCAGTATGGTTACAAATATTTTGTTCAAGTATTGGGTTGGTACAACAAGCAGTGACATTAGATTGTGATAGTCAGAGTGCAATCTTCCTAGAAAAGAACCCAACTTATCATTCAAAGAAAAGGCACATTGATGTTCAGTATCACTTTGTGAGAGACATGGTTGAGGAAAAGAAGGTGTTGTTGGAAAAGGTTGACACTTTGAAGAATGTTGCAGATTCATTGACTAAGTCTGTGAGCACAAAAAAGTTCTCCTAGTGTAGAGTAACAATGGGCATTGTTGCCCTGGATTGTTGACTATATAATATTGTGGACCCTTGGATGCAAAGAAAACAACAAGTGGGAGAATGTTGGGTATGTGTTATATTCTTTTCATGTGTGTGTGTAGGCATGTCATATTCGACAACTGCAGTTTTTTCTATTTTTAGCGGTTTTCTAAATTAATCCCATATTAAGGGATTAGGGTTTTTGTATCTACGGAATACCTAAAAACATTGTATATATTGTATGGTTAATGGTGAAATTTGATATAATGAATATAAGAAAGGTTTTCCCCAGTTGAGGTTTTCTGGTATAAATCTTTGTGTACTATGTGTATGAGAAATTGATTAATTTTTGTTTTTCTTAAGAATCTATATGCATTGCTTTATTTCATAGGTTTAAAACTTACACTTGTCCAAATATTTGCACGGTGTTAACTTCGGGTTTTTTTTTATCTTCCTGTGCAAATTACAGCTCCTTTTTTTCCAACCAGCTCTCGATCTCTTCCTTCGTTGGGTTCCACAATCTCAACATCCCCTTTTATATTCTCATTCTTTTAATGTTTTGTCACTAGATATAATTTTTTTTTTACGGTTCTTCAACAGATCTCATTCACTCAATCCCATTATGTTCCAACTAGCAACAAAACCATTTTTTAGTTATAGTTTACTCTTGTTGCCCTTCTTGGGTTGACCTAGGTTCAGGTCCACTTGATTTCCAGCAAAACCCCCCTAAAACTATTGGCCCTCCTAGTAATCCAAAAGGAAACAAAGCGCACAAGATGCACTGCGCAGTCTCACTTGAGATAGTTTTAATGGGTGGATGCAACACTCAGGTTCTTGCATCCTGGGAAAGGAGTGGGGATCTGTGACTAAACTTTGTATTCTTCATTTATTTAATATAGCATTCAACTTATCTTGATTAATCTGTCATTGTTACTCATGCATGTAAAATATCAGATCTAACTAATTCATTCATTTATTTGTCTAACATCTAATCATCAACACCATAAGAAATCCATAGCATTCAATCACATAATGCAAGGTCTACCGTGGTTCACCCCTCTTGGGCTACGTCCACAAAGATTTGGTTTTTCTTCTCTTTTATTATTTTGGTTCAAAAACTACAGTGTTGTGCACATTACAAATCTCCATCAAAACAAGTCGTGATCTTACAATGAGGAATACTAGATCAGACTAGGCTCCTCATCTTGTGATGTAACCCTCAATATATACCTTATTTACTCTCCTCGGATCAACAACTTACAAAAATAGATCGGAAGAAGAGTATGATAACAATGAAAAAACAACATGACATCCAACTCCGAACCTCATAACCTCGACCTAGAGCTCCTAGGTACCTATTTATACATGTTCTTGGCTTACTAGCCATTAGATATTCTTACCAAAACCCTAACCCGATCACGGTTAGGCCTTCTTGTATGCATTCCTTGCATGATTTCCTCCTATGCATGCACGTTTACCTTGTGCGTGATGCTTTTCCTTCCAGTTGTCTTCTGCTTTATTCTCCACAATTATCCTTTATTCCAAAATGGGCCTGCACCCAACACTAGCCCATGGCTTATAAATATCTCTATTATTGGTTAGGTAGAATTGTGGGTACATGTGAGCATATTTTGATCCTCATCTTTGTAAATGCCAATGACTTAGTCTTCCATAATTCCCACTAGTTTTATGGATAGATATTAATACATGAAGAGAGTTCACATGGAAACTACTTCTAGATTTGGGTTCTATTATTCACCTATAAAAGGAGACCATGGGGATGCATTCAATGAGAAAGAGAGAGAATAAAGTTATGTTGTTTGAATGCCACTAAAGAGTTAAGGAAACCCTTTTTCCACTCAAACATTCCTCAATATTTTCTCACTCTCTTTGCATTTTCTTGTCGCCAACCACAAGGGAGCTTGCTTACATTGCCAGGAGAGTTGGACATTGAGTTTGTAGGGAAGAAAAGGACCCTCCCAAGGAGATTTTGGATCCCATCTTACCGAAAAAAAAAATCCTAGGTGTTTATTGTAAGTTTTATGCCTTTCCATTGGTGAAGTAAAGAATTTCTTATTTTTACCCAAATCATTTTGCTGAAATTTCATTTAACATAATAAATTCATAATTTAGAGCTTGTTTTATTTTTTCCCATGATTTATTATAGTTGGGGTTTTGTTGCATTGGTGAGAAAAACCCTTGATGTAACCAGCCTTGTAAGTTAAACAAGATAAAAATGTTAGTTGTGGGACAAGCACAAGAGTATCATAACATCAAGAAAGAATAGATGAAATTATCTTACAAATTTAACCATAAAAATGGCATTTTTTATCTGGATTGGAGCATTATGTAATTTGTCATCTATCTTAGTATTTTACAAGAAAAACAAATGGAGGAATTGTCTTGCAAGGCCCATTTTAGTGGTCGGTCCCAGTTTGGAAATTTGGTGATTCATATTCAATCATCATATAACCTATCATATATCTTCGTACTTTTTAGGTGGAAAAAATTGGAGGAAACATCTTCCAAGGCCATTTTAGTGGCAAGTCATAGTTTGGAAAATTGGGGTGTTTGGAACCTTCTAAAACCATTTTGAGGCATTACACAGAAATTTGAGGGGCTATAGTGTCTAGAACTTGTCCCACACCCTCAATATTTTTCTACACTCCAAAACCTTTCCAACAATGCAAACAACACCTCAATCAAAGCTCATATGCAAAAGTTATGCCTCCTGCAAGTTGACCTACCTTATTGACCACCATGGTATGAGTGGATGCCACGTCAACCCCGATTACTCAAATAGGTGGGTATAACCATGTTTGTATTTTCAAGAACATTCTATAAGGTCCAAAAGTTATCACTAATTAAGGTTTAAGGAATTCAAAACCCTAACCCTATATGGTTATCGGGATATGTCAAATACCAGGAAGCTAGGAGGAGAATAGGGGTTCCATTATTTTATATTGTATTTGTTGCATAGTCGAGTAGAGAATATAGTAGTGGTATTTTGATAGCATAATAGAGGAGGACATATTATGTAGCATCCATATAGGCCATAGTGTCAAAGACAACTCCATAGTGAGTGCCTCTTTCTTGGTATTTTCATTTCCATAACTGAAGAAAAGAGAGATGAGCATAGGAATCACCTTCTAGCCAGGTATTCTCCCATATTGGGTTTCCCAAAATATATCTTGTGTTTATTTGTGTGTGTATGGTGTTTTATTTGTTATTTTTCTTATTTCCTTCATTTTTGTAATTCATTTATTTCATAAATTCAAGAAAATCTAATAATTACTGATTTGGGATATAAGGAAATAAAGTGAAAAAATATAATATTGAATAATAGTTTAATATATGTTGTGATAAACTACTCTAGTGGAATATCCAAGGAATTTTACATACCTCTTGGGGATTGGGACATTTTGAAGCATTAAGCGACATTTTTTGGGGTAAATAATTTGTGTGCATAGCTTTCATCCCCTTGATGTTGTTATAGAGGCCAATAGATTTCCAACAATGTGAAAATCATGCCAAT